>QOVE01000228.1:0-12217 GCA_003521275.1 Tricholoma sp. MG99
CTAGGCGGCGCGGATTTGTGCGATATGAAGGATACCCTTGGTTCGTTCGCATGCGGGAAGAGTTTTGACGCTTTGTTAGTGAGCACGCGTACTCCCGAGTCTGGCCCGAGTTTATGGGTTCCAGATGACTTGGGAGTGGGAAAGCATGCTCTTCGCGAACTCTTCGAGCGTTTCCTATTTTGTGGAGACGATAGGAATATTTCGAAGGTATGGGTTCAGGGTAACTTTGTTGGAGGGAGATTATGGAAAAAGTCCTCGTCCCTTGAGGACCAAACAACGACGCCTGCGATGGGCCAATAACAATCGTTACTTCATGTATAGTCTTCAGAAAAAAGTAAATGTTTCCAATAACTGTGAAGACAATCAACGATCTTCGCACTGACATCAGGAAAAGTCCAATCGCTTACTTGACCCTCATTGATCTGGAGAGGTGAATGAGACATGCAGTGTAGCGAGGTTTTGCACGATAGACAATGGTTTCTTGGCATTGTCGTCCGCTATTTACGGTGTCGACCTTCAGAGTTCTCTATCACTTCTCCTCCACAGCACACAGGAAGACTCAAGTTCGGGTGATGTGGTCTGTCAAAGCGACGAAGATGCACTGGGAAGTTCAAGAGACGCGGAATCAACAAAACCTCAAGAGCGCCGTCATCTCGGGTTTCTAGATCTCACACAGGATTCAAGTTCAAGTTTCGAAGACTTGGTTCATCGACATGATGCGTATCCAAAAGAGCACCATCATCTTGAGTTTCTGGATCTGTCACAGGATTCCGATAGAGAGGAGTGGGTTGATTCTGTGCCCGAGGTTTGATTTGACTTGAAAGTGAAAAGATCGCATGATAGGCAATTCATTTATGTATCACTACAGTACTGTGTATTATTAGTTGTCTTTTGTCACTATGCGCTAGAACTCAATCACCATAATCAACATTGTAACAAGAGTAACGAGAGCAAGGAATGGAGCTCAAAAGCAGACTTTGAGCAGAAGAGGAAGCTGGTTAACAAAGGCCGGTCGAGATTGGTATGCAAGAAAGTATGTATGACATAGTCGTGGTCAAGCTCGCTCGGAGGATGGCAAAAATTACCCAAGAACCTTAACCACTTGGTCATAGGTGATCAGTTGTCGAACCTGTACCCCAGGTGCACCTGGTTTGGAAATAGAACGGGCCAAGTCGTTTAGTTTGTCCGCCTTTGGCAGGGTCTGAAGGTGTATAAGTCGGCAGGAAAAGGAAATAATGAACCACAGTTCTTTGTTGGCAATTGTGCGCTCAAGCTCTGGAAGGGCATCCTCCATGGACAGTAGACTCCGTTGAGCAGAGATATCAGCAGGCGAGATCTGGCCAAACAAGTTGTAGAATTCGGCACGCAGTTCCGTATCGTCTGGGTGAAGCTTGGTGAAGCGTCGATGATAGATGATCACAAGCAGGAATGATTCTAAATCGTGGTGAACATCACGTACAACTTGCCTCTTGTAGACAAAACCGTCAAGGATCTCCTTAGCGATGAATTGAGCTGTTCCCTATTTGAACGAGATGAACATGGTTTCCGTGAATGTTTTAAGGTAACAACTCACAGTGAATGACGTTCCAGGCTCACTCATTGGTGGAACAGGGATTGACGTAATTGCCATGCGTTGTGGAGTATTTCTCGGACTCTTCGCCGGAATGTCAGGGGTGACAGGAACAGCAGTGAGGGTAGTGGTTGGCTGAGGAACAGATGCCAACTCCAGGTCGGCGATGAATCCTTCGTCACCAGCAGGAGCAGTGATTTTCTTCGATATCCCACAAATAAACATTTCCAGGACTGATATCGCGATGCAATATTCCAATTTCAGAAAGGCGACGATGACCTGGAATAGAAAATAAGGTCATACGGTGGATGAATATCACGAGATCAAACAGACCTGCCAGTGCAGCAAGGAGACCGCGTACAAGTTCTTCAATGCTAGAGTAACTCCATAAAGGTTTTCCAATCCTATCAAGAACAACGCGATGGAGAACAGCATTGAACTTTGTCGTTTTCTTCATACTTCCTTCCGACAAGGACTTGATAATGTAGTTGCAATCAAGTTTGACGGCAGTGCTTCCTATATTCGTCATCATAAGAACGTCACCTCCATCTACGAGCCGTGCGACTCCACGAACACCACGAACACGCCCATAAATATCGGCTTCCCCCATTCTTTTCTCATTCCTCCATGCCACTTTCAGAATTTTTCCGTCCATGCACTTCCATATCGAAGTGCTCCGACCAAGCCAAGAGAGAGAGCTCCATAACGGAGGACCATTTGTGGTAAATTCGCGAGAGGGAGGATGATCGCGTGGGGTAAACCCTGAAGTCATTCGAACGACAAAACTAGGGTAGGAAAGACCATAGAACGTATAACCATCCGCAAGCCTGACTGCAGGGTCCAATCCCATCTCACGATCCGTCGATTGCCAGGTTATGCTACGAATAACCCGAACGAGCATTTCCAGGCCGGACAGGGTCAAGATATCGAATTTATCCGAAAAGTAAACATTGGCGTGGGTAAATAGAGCAGTACGGAATTTGCCCCCGTAGATAACGAAACCGATGACAAAAATCTGGAAAGGACGTGATGCAAAGTGCAGACCTGCGTAATCTGCTGCTTGGGCAGTGAGCATCTTGATAGAATTTCCCATCCGATTTTTTGGTTCAGGTTCCTCCTTTTCGTGTATTTTGATCTCGATAAAAGAGGCAGCTTGTCGATGAAATACTCGCGTAGGCGCGACTGAGGCAGCATGAGAAAGAGTCGGATCTACATCAACCACCCTCATGTCTGGCAACTTATTAGGCAAGCCCTGTCCTTCATCGTCGAGTGCTTTGGATGTGGTTACGAAAATCTTCCGCGTGCAACGGCGGTGCGCTTTTAATTCCTTCACATCAGCACCCTCACGCTCGATGATATCAAACATTTTTGCCTGAAGAGGTATGTATGGTCAAGGGTGAACAGGGAATTATGTGGTAGATGAACAATCGCTTACCAGCGGTTCGTACATATCATGTTCAACAAATGCTGTCGATCCATTCGCTTTCTCCGTTACAATTTCGCGAAACAGATCATACCCATTTGATTGATGAAGCTTGGAGACGCATCGATCGATAATGTCAGCTTTGATGGCCCCAACCCGTAGGAATGGGTTCAAGATGTCGACATTGTACTCCACCCGACCTTCCAATTCACGTCGAAGCGCTGCTCGAGCCATTTCGGAGGAGCACATTAAGTTGGACGTGTAATCTGAAGTAGAGCCCATAAAAACTTTCTGAGGCGACTGTTGGACTAAAGGAGTAGGTTGGCACCTCCACTTCCGCCGCCAGTCACAGACATGATAGAGATGGAATTTAAAGCTAGTTAGTTAGAAATGTCCGAGTCAAAGGAGGTGAGTTTGTTAAGTCCCAGGTATCGATGAGGATTGTTCTCCAAGAAAGGTAGAGTATCAACGAAGAGTTGTTATGAAAAGAGTGGCAACTTGAATGTGGCGTCAACCGCTACAGTAAAAAGGCTTAGTTATGTTGGTCATGTGATATTCCCTATGTAGTAGTAGTAGTAGTAGTAGTAGTAGTAGTAGTAGTAGTATTTTACTGCCATGGTCCAATCACTCAACGCCAGGGGTCCGAGAATCGCCGGATGTTATTACGTACATGCAAGCTATGTAACTACTAGTACTATACATCATGTAAATGCTAAAATACTATGTACATAAGTAAAACATAGGCTTGCATCATGCATCATTACGATAGCATTTGGTCATGTCTAAAAATGTGAGCACTGAGCTAGATGTCGTCCACGCCGCGAGGGGTCAACCGAAGATTGTCAACTAGTTATGTAAAGCTTTTCATATAAATTCCGTGTCAAGTACTTAGCAAGGACGCGAGTCACAAGTCTGACGCGTGCAGTCACGAAATATCGAGATCGAGTCACGTCTAGTGTCACGCTTTACTCTTGCCGCCGCCATCCACTGTCTACTGTGCCGGTAGACGTTGGCGATGCCCGCCGCAAAAGTTACCAAAACCGCGAAAAATGGTGGGAAGGACATTCGGCTGTTCTTTTCCAATGGCCCTTCAGGGAGTCAGAAGCAATTACCAACGCCAGTTTGTTTTTCAAATTTTCGAGGTATTAGGACGACTAACACAGCTGCGAAACAAGAATTCTAGTCTTGGAACGCAGCGAAAGAATGCAATTGAAACTGGTGAGCAACTTCTTTGTTCAGCACATGCTGATTTGACCGCTGACATGCTACCCAGTAGATGACGATAACAAGTTAGTACATATTCCTAAACGTGCTTTCCTTGTATGTAATGTTGATATTGATAAATGGCATAACAGTAAATCCAAGAAAAAGCCCATAAAGTATGTTATTATAGAACACAGCTACAAGACTTGCTGACACCACTCAGATCTGAGTCCTCAAACCGAGATGTGGTACGCGCCCAGTTACCGTTAACCTCCGTAGTCTTCGACTCCTGATATGTTTGGCCTAGGGCTCAAATTTGAAGCTTTCCAAATCAACCACTAGGATAGTCATCAGCGACAGCGACGACGAACCTGTGGTCAAACCACCGCCAGCTTCATCGACCAAGCGCAAGAAAGTTACCGCTCTCATCTCCAGTGATGAAGAAAGTGAAGAGGAGCGACCGCCCCCGAAGAAGAAAGTTGCTGTATCACCTTCGAAACCTGTCAATGGCGCAGACAAGCCCAAGCCACGCGCCTCCACTGGTGCCACCAAACCCAAACCCCGAGCGTCGATAAGTGGCAAGTCCAAGCCAAAGATGGACGAAGATTACGAGATGGCCTCGGAGGGGGAAAGTGCTTCCGTAAGCGAGCCGGACGACGATGAACTATTGCCACAGAAGAGACAAGCCAAGGGCAAAGCCCCTGCGAAGAAACCGAGACCATCTGCTGCATCATCAAAGGCTCCTGCGAAAGTCAAGGAGGACCAAGATGAAAAGGAGAAGCCTAGCGCGAATGGCAAAGGCAAGGCAAAGGCAGAGCCGTCGAAGAAATTTGAGTCCGTCTCCCAGTCATTCACCTTCCACCTACGTTTTCTGACCTTTTTCATTAGCTGGGCGGCAGCTAAAGCGGCTAAGTTAGCAGGACCCGTCGCACATGGTTCCAAGGAGGTGCCGGATGGCGTTCCTGACGCACTTGCTGGGCTATCCTTCGTCTTTACAGGCGAGTTAAGCAGCTTTTCCCGAGAGGAAGCTGTGGACCTTGCGAAGCGCTTCGGCGGGTTTGTGATCTATCTATTACCCCTCATCTACTCTCCTCACCAAAGTCACTACTTTCACAGTCGCGTGGTTGGCCAGCCATCAAGTAAGACTGACTTTGTCGTCCTTGGTGACAGTGCTGGTCCAAGCAAGCTGGCTGCGATCAAGAAGCACGGCCTACGAACTTTGAGTGAGGACGAATTTCTGGACCTTATAGGAACCAGGAAGGGTCTGGGGAACGGGAAGGTGGACGACAAAACCAAAAAAAAAATGGAGAAAGAGCAGGAGGCTATTCGGCAAGCTGCGAGGGAGATGGAGAAGAGGGAGGAGAAGGAGAAGATCGCTGCGAACGATACTGGGAGGTTCGTATCTAGCCTTCGGATTTCTTGGTTATTTTATACTGATGGGGGCTACTATACGTATTTTTACAGTTCGAAGACCTCAGATCTGTCTTCGCAACTTTGGACGACCAGGTATGCCCCGCAATCGCTGAAAGAGATCTGCGGCAACAAGGGCCAGGTAGAAAAATTGCAGCAGTGGTTGCATGATTGGTAAGATTGTTCTCAGTTTCACCTGCTATCGACTAACATTTCTTTCTGTCTTCGCAGGCCTACAAGTTTGAAATCAGGCTTCAAGAAACCAGGCAAATCTGGGATGAACGTATTCCGCGCTGTCATGATCACCGGTTCTCCTGGGATTGGGAAGACGACTAGCGCTCATCTTTGTGCGAAACTGGAGGGCTTTACGCCGATCGAGCTGAATGCAAGTGATGCGCGGAGCAAGAAACTTGTCGAGGTGAGGACAACGTGTCACACTCGCTACTGCATCTCATATCGATCTCGTGCTGTCAGAATGGGATGAATGTGAATAATACGTCGTTGGACGGCTTCCTTCACGGTGCTTCTGTGAGTCCATAATTTTACTCTGATGATTCCATGCTCATCGGCAAGCAATACAGACAACAAATTCTCTCGGGGTCACTATTACAGACAAGTCCTGTCTCATCATGGATGAGGTGGACGGAATGTCGGCTGGTGATCGTGGTGGTGTTGGGGCGCTGAACGCGATGATAAAAAAATCGAAGGTTATAATTGATTGTGTTTCAGCGTCCTTTGCTGACTAGAATCCCGTATAGATCCCAATAATATGTATTGCAAACGATAGGCAGGCGCAGAAACTCAAGCCTCTGATCGCAACAACCTTTTCCCTTCCCTTCCACAAGTCAGTGATTTCGATATGATTTCGATGAGCTGATTCAGATGATTAATACTATACTATAGGCCGCAAGCTGCGCATGTACGATCGAGGATCTTGACGATTGCTTTCAAGTACCTGCTTTCCCTTGTAATAAGAAAATGATGTTGATGACGTTTTGCCGACAGGGAGAAGATGAAAATCCCAGGCAACGTCATTGACCAGCTCATCACTGGTGCACAGTCGGATATTCGACAGGTGCTGAACATGCTGTCGACATGGAGATTGTCGAGTGATACAATGGATTTTGATGAGGGCAAGCATTTGTACGTTTCTTACTTTGATTTTCCACGTCAGGATTGTCGTTTGATCAATTTGCGCAGTGCAAAGATGAATGAAAAGTATTCCATCATGAGTCCATTTGATATAACCTCGAAGATGCTTGGACCATACCTGTTTTCACCTACATCACGGGAAACTTTAGGTGATAAGATGGAATTATACTTCCAGGACCATTCGTTCATGCCTTTGTTCATCCAGGTTTGCTCGATATTTTGTTTTTATTACTTGAGACCACCAACAGTTGTGTATACAGGAAAATTACCTCAAGACACAGCCAGCCAAATTGCGCAACCTCGAAGGTCCGGAAAAGGTTTTGAAGGAGCTGGAGTTGATGGACCGCGCAGCGTCGTCTATATCAGACGGAGATCTGGTGGATGCGCTGATACACGGGTCAGTGTCTCTATGTTCAATTCATATCTTTTGCTGAGATATGGTGCATGGTCGTCTTTTAGTCCTGAACAGCACTGGAGCTTAATGCCACTACATGCTGTCTGCTCTACTATCCGCCCAGCAGCTGCCCTATATGGCACGGGCGCACACTATGGTGGACCTAATTCTATGACATTCCCCCAGTGCGTATGATATTGTTATTAAGCCGATTTGCACACTGATTTGCATGTAAAGATGGCTGGGACAAAATTCGAAACAGTCCAAGCTCAGTCGGCAGCTGACAGATGTGCAGATACGGATGAGGCTGAAAGTGTCTGGAGACAAGTTTGAAATTCGACAATCGTATCTCCCAGCCCTCTTCCCGCACATCGTCAGTCCATTGATTGATACGGGTTCTGTACGTGACCTTGATTTTCACATCTTGTTATGTGATGTGATTGATGTCTGCCTACAGAGTGCTGTGGAAGAAGTGATAGAACGAATGGATGAGTATTACCTTTCGCGGGAGGACTGGGATACGGTCGTCGAGTTGGGTGTTGGTGACCGCAAGGATGATGTTTTGTTGAAGAAGATTTCGGGTGCAACCAAGGCTGCGTTTACCAGGAAGTAAGGATATATGTTACTCTCTTTTAGTGCTGTAACGATGGTATCACCAGGTATAACTCGACTGACCATCCCATACCTTTCCATAAGGCTCAAGATCTTGGGAAAGTGCCGAAGAAGCTTGCGGCTGGTCCTGCACCAGATCTTGAGGAGGCATTCGACGTAAGTCTGAAAGATACGATTAGATCCAGTGACTCTACTTATCCGCAACAGATGGATGATATAATTGACGACGCGTCGGATGACGAGAAGAAGAAGAATCCCGATGATATTAGCAACGACAAACTCATTCAACAGACGAAGAGGAAATCAAACGGAAGTAAAGGAAAGTCGAAAGGAAAGAAGTAAGTCACCGTCATCCTGAGACACCGTCTTCCCAAGATGGCCTGGACTGTGTGTGAGCCTGAGAGTCTGCAAGGACACCTAGGTCAATGTTGTATATTATTCGGGAGTATACTAGTAGTTTGGCATAATAAATACTGCATACAGAGCAGTATGCTGCAGCAGAACCTAGAAATTGCAACCAGCTATCCACCAAGTACCGAATGCTAAGAACTTCACGAGATTGCTGACCGAGTCGGACTTCGCGAATTTCCAGTAAACCATGTCATCGATATCAGCGGCATGTCTGCTTAGGCCAGTCCGACTCTCAGATCCAAGCTCTGCCAGGTTTCTCCCTGGATACAAAATGTCCAACACACGTTCCAGAACTAAATGTATAATGATATACAGGAAGAGTCCACCGGTGGATAGACTGATATGCAAGGCACAGACTATGGAAGTGGTGGTCTGATCCCTCTTGAGAAGACTACAAGCAAGCAAACGAGACAATGCGCCTTTACGGGACACAAATCCGGTGTCTTGTGGTGCAACAGTCCAAAACCACCGATTTCGTTAGTCCGTCCGCACCAGGCTTGTTTCGTAAGATCTGCTCTGACATATTGACGAGCTCCCTATCGCGTGGAGACATATCCGTTTTGTCCTTAGCATGATGCATTTGAAACTCGATGCAGGTTAGGTCGGGAAAACGCGCGAACACTTTCATAACATCCTGATTTGATATTATTATCCAAAATGTGGAGAGACAAGTAAGAATTGACACTGACAGGTGTTAAAGTGATATTTTGGGGGTCCAGGACTATTGTGCGAGTTTTTGGAAACCTTGCTGACAACACTGAAAATGTTAGACCTTTAGTGAATTAACATATGATGAAAAAGTGTTAAAACAGACTCTGGAGTACGTTATCCCCGTAATCTATATCCTCAAATCCTCGCAAGACCTCAATTGTCTGGCAATTGTTGGGCCAGGGGATATGTGAGATGATGTGCGTTGCGCTAAAAGCGCTGGAGGATGTAATAGATACATCCCGCACCTCTGGAAATGAGCTTAGGATTGCGACGCTGAGGTTCATCGAGACTGTGCGGACCGAAGGAAACAGTTTTCCTTTGAGGGTATCAGCAACGCATGCCGTGGTCCACCACGACTCAGTAAAGATTTGAAGTGTACGGAGGTTAGGGAATAGTGCAAGACACCGCACGAGTTCAGCCACAACAGTCTCGGCTGAGAAGTCTGTGAGTAACACATTGACGATTCTTTAAGTTGACAGCTGAGCAAATGTCCTATGGATGATTGAAAGGAGAAACCATACTTGACACGTTGCGCTAACGTAGGATCACGTATAGTCACGATTTCTAGCTGCGTTATAAGCTCTGTTGCAAGCTGCTTATTCGCGAGTTTCTTCTGAGATCTTATTGCGTACGTAGAAGTACCGGGAGCGTCGTGTGTAACTCGGGAGTTCGCCCAAACTTCAAACCTCTCCCAGACATATGGTAGAAACATCCTGCGAAGGGAGCGACACATCTGGGACAGAACTCGGAGTATTCGATGTCTTTCGAGATAAGGAGCTGGGTAAACGGTGCGCCTATGATGTCTTGCAAGTGGAAGTGGAACAGTAGGAAAATGGGAGATGATTTCGAATAAAAGTTCTGTGGGTAAAGCTGGAAGCCCCGAAGTATTTGCGGTTCCTGTGCGAAGAGCCTCTTGATGAGCTAGAACTTCGCTCTGAGTTAACCCCTTTCCTGAACGCAAGCGTCTGGACATTTTGACGGAAAGTAGCTGAATGATAGACCTATAGCTAATGGCCACCAGTGAACTTCTAGGTTACTTACTATTAGCCACTGGGCTGGAGGTTTCCACAGGCAACATAACATGACTATGTAAGCCTTTTTACCGTGACGTTGACGCCACATTGCCACTCGCTCATAACAACTGGATCTTCGTTGATACTCTCCCTTTTTGCCACATCGATAACAGGGACTTAATAACTCACCTCCTTCGGCTCGGACATTTCTCACTAGCTTCAAATTCCATCACTATCATGTCTGCGACTGGCGGTGGAAATGGAGGTGCCAACCTACTCCTTTGGTCCAACAGTCGCCTCAGAAAGTTCTTATGGGGTCTACTTCAGATTACACGTCTAACTTCATCTGCTCCTCCGAAATGGCTCGAGAAACGCTTCGACGTGATCTGGCAGATCGGGTGGAGTACAATGTCGACATCTTGAACCCATTCCTACGGGTTGGTGCCATCCAAGCTGACATTATCGATCGATGCGTCTCCAAGCGTCATGAATCAGATGGGTATCACGAGTTTCGCCAAATTGTAAAGCAGAAAGACAAATTTGAAGGATCGAGAGCTTTTGATGAGCATGATATGTACGAACCGCTGGTAAGCGATTGTTCATCTACCACATAATTCCCTGTTCACCGTTGACCATACATACCTCTTCAGGTAGAAATGTTTGATATCATCGAGCGCGAGGGTGCTGATGTGAAGGAATTGAACGCGCACCGCCGTTGCGTGCGGAAGATTATCGTAACCACATCCAAAGCACTCGACGACGAAGGACAGGGCTTGCCTAGTACCATGCCAGACATGAGGGTGGTTGATGTAGATCCGGCTCCTTCTCGTGCTGCGTCGGTCGCGCCTCCGCGAGTATTTCATCGACAAGCTGTCTCTTTTATCGAGATCAAAATAGACGAAAAGGATGAACCTGAACCAAAAACTCGGATTGAAAATTTTATCAAGAGGCTCACTGCCCAAGCAGCAGATTACGCAGGTCTGCACTTTGCATCACGTCCTTTCCAAATTTTTGTCATCGGTTTCGTGATCTATGGGCGCTATTTCCGTGCTGCTCTATTTACCCACACCAATGTTTACTTTTCGGAGAAATTCGATATCTTGACCCTGTCCGGCCTGGAAATGCTCGTTCGGGTTATTCGTAGCATAACCTGGCAATTGACGGATCGTGAGATGGGATTGGACCCTGCAGTCAGCCTTGCGGAAGGTTATACGTTCTATGGTCCTTCCTACCCTAGTTTTGTCGTTCGAATGACTTCAGGGTTTACTCCACGCGATCATCCTCCCTCTCGCGAATTTACCACAAATGGTCCTCCGTTATGGAGCTCTCTCTCTTGGCTTGGTCGGAGCACTTCGATATGGAAGTGCACGGACGGAAAAATTCTGAAAGTGGCATGGAGGAATGAGAAACGAATGGGGGAAACCGATATTTATGGGCGTGTTCGTGGTATCCGTGGAGTCGCACGGCTCGGAGATGGAGGTGATGTTCTTATGACGACGAATATGGGGAGCACTGCCGTCAAACTTGATTGCAACTACATTATCAAGTCCCTGTCGGAAGGAAGTATGGAGAAAACGACAAAGTTCAATGCTGTTCTCCATCGCGTTGTTCTTGATAGGGTTGGAAAGCCTTTATGGAGTTACTCTAGCATTGAAGAACTTGTACGCGGTCTCCTTGCTGCACTGGCAGGTCTGTTTGATCTCGTGATATTCATCCACCGTAAGACCTTATTTTTCTATTCCAGGTCATCGTCGCCTTTCTGAAATTGGAATATTGCATCGCGATATCAGTCCTGGAAATGTTTATTTGTGGGATATCGAAGAAAATGACTCTGCTCCTTTTGCTGGTGATGAAGGATTCATTGCCGACCTGGAGTTGGCATCTGTTCCTCAGCCGATCACTGCCCTCGTTGCTGTTCCTGACATTCCGGCGAAGAGTCCGAAAGATACTGCACAACACATGGTAATTACGCCAAATCCTGTTCCACCAAAGAGTGAGCCTGGACCGTCATTCACTGTGAGTTGTTACCTTAAAACATTCACGGAAACCATGTTCATCTCGTTCAAATAGGGAACAGCTCAATTCATCGCTAAGGAGATCCTTGACGGTTTTGTCCACGAGAGGTATGTCGTACGTGATGTTCACCACGATCTAGAATCATTCCTGCTTGTGATCATCTATTCCTTTTATCGACGCTTCACCAAGCTTCATCCAGACGACGGGAAATTGCGTGACGAATTCTACAACTTGTTTGGCAAGATCTCGCCGACTGATATCTCTGCTCATCGGAGTATAATGTTGTTCATGGAGGATGCCCT
>QOVE01000239.1:0-12714 GCA_003521275.1 Tricholoma sp. MG99
TGGACATCCTCATACGATCCTCAACTCATCACGAACCATGTCGACTCTTTGTTGAGTCATGAGGACTCATCTGGATCCCTCTCAACTCGTCTCTGCTCCTGGAACAGCACTCACATGATTCCACATTTGATCCCGACTGTGCTATTAGTAGCTTACCTCTGATGAGGTTTCACATCGATTCCAGATATGCTGCCACATGTCATATCGTTTCATCTCTGACTCTATTGATTGACAGCTTGATGCATCATGACTCGTACCAACTTGTCCTGACTCTTTCTGATTCTTATCTGACTTATTTTGATTCGTCTTGATTCGTCTCGACTCATCTCTATTCTTAGATGCTGTTTCATGGTTGACTCTTATTCGATACGATACTGAATACGGACTCTTAGACAAGTATATGAACTGTCGATACCTCTCATGTATCTACAGTTTAACCTAGATTGTCTAACCCTTGGTTATATCTCTGGTTCATGACTAAGTAACAACCAAGAGACCCTTGGTTGTGAATCATAACTCAGACTCAATCCTTGGTAGCGACTCCAAGGATCCTCGTTCTCGTTGAGCTCGGTGGTGCACACTGAGTCTCTCTCTCGATCAGTCCTGACCCCGACGGTGCCCGCCAGGCTCCTTTGACCTTGTGACCTGGAGGTACAACCCCAGTTCTAACAAAATCTGTGATAGCATCAGGAGCATTAAGGTCATCAGCACTAATCCATTTAAGTCCTTTGCCAGTCTCTTCATAACCTTTCCATTCTACCAAGTAGCGGAGAGGCATGCAATAGTGTTTGTTAATGGCAGAGTCACGAATAGTGGTGATTTCATAATGCTCCTTGCTGTCAATAGTTTCAGGCAGTGGAGGCGACTGGACGCGACTGGGGATGGAATTCGGAATGGCGGGTTCTAACATGGCAATGTGGAAAACTGGATGAATGAGCTGCATGGGGGCTGGAAGGCGAAGAGTGAGTGCCAGGTTTGCCTACAACCTTGAAAGGCCCAGCCATTTTGTCAGATAATTTCTTAGATGGGATGTGTTACATGGAAGAAATCAGCGTGGACATAGGCCTTTGATCCAATAGGTGATTCCGGAGCCGGCAGATGGTCAGTGTTAGCATACTGCTGCTGATACTCCTGGGCAGCAGCCATGTTCTGCTGTAGCATGTGATGAAGAGCATCAAGGTCAAGTGCAAATTTGCGAGCATGGGCCAAGGCCATTTCACACTCAGGGTGAACAGTGATGTTAGGGTGGTAACACTGGTTAGCGAAGAATGGCGAAACACCAGTAGTCATGTTAGGAGTGTTATTGTATGTGAACTCTGCAAGAGGCAAAAGTGTCAACCAGTCATCCTGTCGGTAATTACAGTACATGCGAATATACTGCTCAAGGGTCTGGTTGGTACACTCTGCTTGTCCATTGGCTTTGGGATGATAACTGGAAGTGAAATGGAGGTGCATGTTCAGTGCATCAGCAAAGGCATGAGTGAAGCAGGAGATAAACTCAATGCCATGGTCAGAAGTGTTGTTGTTTGGACAACCATGCTTCGAGTATACATGGGTAATAAAAAGGTGAGTGAGTTCCTTGAAAGTGATTGTATCGACTGTGGGAATAAAAATTCCCTGCTGGGTGAGGTGGTTGACAATGACAATGATAGTGGGAAATTTGCTGGATGGAGCCTGGGGGAGTAGAGCTCAATATGAGTGAGGAGGAGTGGTTTATGGAGGTGATGGAGTTAACGATGCTAGCAAGTGGGGATGAACCATCACTTGAGGAGGTGCTGAAGGGTGCCTAGTGTTGCCACAACTTTGTTTTAAGCCAGCTATAGCCGAGTACCAAACTACACCAGATCCAAAGCCAAGTTGATCACTGACACGACCTGAGCTAAAACCCTAAGCTGGATGTAAGTCACATATTTAGCTAGTTAGCCAGCTTAAGATGGGTTTTCTTTAGAGTGATATTTATATTGTATAGCCCCTTGACTAACATAACTACACCCATATGCATACCTAAGCTACAATTAAAAATAAACAAATAAAATGAATGTTGGAAAGTAAAAAAAAGACTCCTTCACTCAGGATGAGTGATGGACTCAGATGGAGGGATTTATTTATTTACAGCTAAATTTAAAATGATAGGTGGGTCCTAGAAATTTGCACACTTTGCAGGTGCTGAATTTTGATACTTAGAATCTAAGCCTATTTCAGATGTCTGAGAGGTCTGGCATGTAGGCTGCATCATAACATGGTACAATTTTTGTTAAAAGCCCTTGAGAATCAAAAACTTTGGCTTCTGCAATGTGTGCAATTTTTTACGACCTGCCTATCATTAGTATGAATGTAGCTATAATAATTGTATACAATTATAATACTAAGAAGAGAAAAACTTTGCCCCCCAGGGGAGGGGATTGTGATGTGGGTATCATTGCTCTGTTGTTACTGTCCTGTAATATCCTCCCAACCATCCCTTCCACCCTGTTGGCCCTGTTGGCCCTGCTATTGCTGCTGCTCCCTGTCAAACTGGTGGTGGCTCATCCTCCCCATCCATCCTTGTCCCGTCATTGCTCCCTGTTTCCATCCCACCAGCAGTTGCTCATGGCAGTAGTTGGGGGTGCTGCTGTTGTGGTCATAACCACCCCACGAGCAGGGGCTTGTGGCAGTGGTGGTGGGTCAGGAAGCACCAGTTGTTGTTGTTAATAGTAAAATTACTACCTATTTTTTTTTGGTTAGTAATAAGGAAATAAAACAAGATGAGCAAAAAAAAAACATATTTATGGCCCAAGAGACATTAGTGTCTCTTGGGCCTTTTTTGCCTCATTGTTGTCCTCTTTCTTATCACCATCATTGTCACCCATGTTGTTGTTTGTCCCCCTCTCCATCCCTGTTGCCTGGGGTTGTTGTTGTCATCGTTCCAGGTATTGGTATCATTGTAAGTGAGTTATAATCTGTAAATATGTGTATAAAGTTAGTTGAATACAAGATATGAACAAAGAAAAACTTCCCTGAAGCCCAAATGATGATAAACATCGTTTGGGCCTGTTTCTTTCCCTTCATGTCGCCATTGCAGCATTCTAGGATCTAACAAAACAGTTAGCTATGACATAAGAAGGTTTAAAAAAACTTGCAGACAACAATTTCATTGTTGTTTCTCATGTTGACTTTTGAGAGAATCTAATATATGGGTTCACCCTTGGTCAGGCATCAAACATTGTCTGAAAATTGAGTTATATTATGTGTCACTTTGTACTATGTAGGCATAATGTACACTATCATAAGACAACACATAATTCATAAGTGTGGAAGGTTGCATCAATCTTGGAACCCTTTTTCCCTCTCAATTTTACACCACATTCCCATAAATCAAACTTGATGACTGTATACTCACATCCCGTAATTGTGTCAGATATGGTGACAATAACATGTTGGCCCACAACTGTAGGGATGAGAGGTATAACATATTGCATAGGAACAGAAATGATCTCATTAACGGAGATCCTAAACTTAGCACAGTTGCTTTCATCCATGGTGGCGCCAACAATTATCCCAACTTTGTCTTCATAGTCACCATACTTGAAATCCTGCTTGCGTAAAACAGGTTTGGTACCAGAGATATGTGCCTTCAAGTGCTTCCCAATCAACTGCAGATCTGAGAACCATGGTGGGGCCACTATGATCCATCATATGGATAATGAGGTCTGAGGCTTCAAAAGAGCAATAGAAGGTGACACTCATGAGCAGGGTTTGGGGTACGGGATGATGGTTTCCAAGCAGGTGAGGCTGACTGAAACCAGCTTGATGGAAGAGGAGTTGATAGAACCAAGGGTTGCAATAACAAAGGAATTTCCACACATGGAGCTTATCCCATTGCAGAAAGTTGTCGGTGATCCAGCACCTGAGAGGTTATTGGTATCCACTGTTCACTATTGCTGGAATAGGTCATAAGTGCACATCATTTAGAAGTAGCAAAAACAATCATACTTCTAAGCTAACTTATCTAGCTTGATACAGATGCAACAGAATGTGGCTTCCAACTCAACAACAACAAAATCATCATTCAGTGCTTCTCTAATGATGCCACAGTAGTGTTTGTACCTGACTTTGTGCCCAGAAACTACTACCTGCCAACCAACTGTATGTTGATTAAGGGGATATTCCTGCTGAAGCAGTGGCTAAATTATGTCTGCATGTGGCATAAGTGTCAATGGTTTTGGGATAGAAACTGTAAAATCAGGCTGGACTCCAGAACTCAACATATCAAGCTGGAACTGTGAACTAAGAGAATCATGTTAGCTGTGATTCCTATGCATGAGGAGATGAAATTGGTTGGCATACATGTGGACACTGTCGAAATGGTGTGGTCATCAAAACTTTTGTGGTTATAAAGCACAAGCTCATTGCTCTCGCTAACTGAAATTACCCAGCCAGTGAGGTTGGAGTTGGAACTGGCAACAACTCGGACTTGGTCCCCAGCTTGAATATCCTTTCATAGTTGGCAGCACTCAATTGCCACAGGCATGTTGCATGCTGGAATGCTAACATCTCCAGAATAGATATTGATCCTCATAATACTGCCTGATAACCCCTGGAATTCACCACTTGCAATCAGGACACAGTCACTGCATTTAAGGGCAAGAGTGTTGTGCACATTGAAGGCCTTTCTTAGAATGGAAAAGAGAATTTTTCCACTACACTTGAACAAGGCCAGTTCATCAAGGGTCGGGGTAGCATCATGAGCAAGGTAATCTTCTGTCTCTAACATCATTATGCCATTCTTGAATACATCCCCATGGAAAACATATATGTAATTGTGACTCTCGACGCTCTGAGTGCCATAACATTCTCTTACAGTGTTAGCATCAAATAGTGCCTGCTGGGGCCTGTTGTGAGTCTTGTGACCAAGTCTCAAGGAGAGGTGTATCCAGGGGATGACATATAGCTAGTGATGTGCCCGGCCCGGCCCAGAGCCGTGAACCGAGCCAAGCTGAGCCTGTTTGGGCCGGGCCAAGCCAGGCCATTGGTGACAGCCCAGCAATGGCTTTGGCCCAGCTCAGAGTAGCTGAAAGCCAAAGCCGCCGGCTCAGGCCGCGGCTTTGCCAAGACCATATTCAAATTGTAGCGTGTACTTTTGATCCGTCAAAATGACACAACTTTGATCACATGGTCATGCTTATCAGTTCATGATAATTGTTAGTCCTCAATCCGAAGGAGAAGATGTTATATTTCAAGAAACATTGGTCAATGGAACTTCAGGATGACATCATGAAATGTGTCAAAGAAGTGGTAATTGAAATATTGTGTCGCAGTTGGGCTACATGCTAACTTTGTGTATCTAGTTTAAGGAGCGGTATCTTCTACTGACTCAAGATTTGGATGTCCCTGGATCTTCGAAGTCCAAGAAGACAAAAAGAGGTCTACGCGCGTTGCTTCAGGAGCTTAGTGATGATGAGGATAATGTTACTGTTTCGCACCCTGGTGTTTCAGAGGACCCTGACCGGCCATGGTCTCGGCACTTCTGGGCATATATGAATGTTAGCGAGCAAGTACCAGATGGCTGGTCGGCGATTAAATGGTGGGGAGTGAGTGTTCCTGCCACAATACTTGATATTCAGATGACTTATCACAACATCTTTTTAGGTTAATTCTTCTCGCTATCATCCTGCCTGGGCATCACTAGCTCACGACTATCTATCCATCATGTCATCATCTGTTTCAAGTGAGCACACATTCTCACAAGGTGGCATTACGATCAACAAACGACGAAACCGACTCAAAGGAGATATCGTTGAGGCCTTACAGTGTATCAAATGTGCGATCCGACATGATCTACTATTTCGGAAACCAGCTCCTTCATCAACTCTTGAAGCAGAGTTCAACGAAGATGGTGAGGATGACGAGGATGGTGAAGGGTCCGAAAATGCTGAGGGTTGGGACGATTTGCTGATGGACTCGGATGATGATGACGGAGGATCAGGGATGGACACTGAATCCGATGTTGATTAGCTAGACTGTAACTACACCGATTGTGTCATGGCAAAATACACATTTTCTCTGCCAAAAGCCGGGCCAGGGCCAAGCCGTTAGTGGGGGCTTTGGCCCGGCCCAGGTTTCGAGAAAGCCAAAGCCGCCTCGGGCCAAGCCAAAGCCGGGGCTTTTGGGCCAAGCCAGGCCGGAACATCACTACATATATAGCTGGGGTAGGAGTGTCTGTGAATTGACATTGGCCACAAATGCTGTATAACCTTGGTAATGGTGCTTCTTCAGATGGACCCATCCTGGACTGTGTGGTGTGAACAATGAAACTTCCCAAAGTAAAATGAGATAATCCTCAATAGGGACAGCGCATATGTTTGTATCACCAGCATATACATTCAACATATCCCTGCAGATCCTGCCTACAGCAGTGATGTCTAAAGCCTCCACAAAGATTACTCTTGGGCATGACACATGACCAAAAGCTGAGAATATATTTAGTGTAGTATTTTGAGAGGTCACAAAGACCTGTTGAAAGATATGAAATACAGTTGTTTTTTCCCATCCAGGCTAAACATACTAGTAAGCATGATGAAGAACAAAGCACACTAGTGAATAATCTTGACAGGTACTCTCTACAGAACAGCATTGTGATCCGTTGGGTGTTGCACAGGAATCCCATGTTCAGAGCCTGGCACCTCTTTCGCTTGAGGCGGGGACTGGTCCACAACAGTGTATGCTTGTGCTTGGCTCAAAAGGGCTTGCCAATGATTAGGTTGGTTATAAACCTGCTCATATTGAAGAAGGAGTTGCACATGGGAGATAGCTCTATCACCAGCAATAGGCTCATGTTGTATAAAATCACCTGTGTAGATGAAAATGCAATCTGCATTCAGAGACTTGAGCACAAGAGAGGATTTGAGCCAAAAACCTACACAAGTCATTATCACTGTTAGTATCAGTGTCATCATTATTGCTCTCTACTTTGGCTTTCAAGCTCAAAATTTGATTAACACCTGAATTCTTTTCATGGACAAAGTAAGCATACAGGATCGATGTGAAAAACAATTGAAACCCAGACCTCAGCTTGAATTTAACACTTTTTCCTGTTCCATTGTGAAGATTGTGGACCTTGTGGTGGGGTCTGAATTGACATAATGTGAGCCATTCACTCCATGACCTAACATGAAGTTCCCTTGTGGAACAACTTACTACATCTGTCTCAGACTCAGACTTAGAGTCTTGCATTTTGGAAAGCTGATTCTGCTTGGACTTCACTCTTGGAATGTGTTCCAAACTCATTATAATTTGGATATTACTAACAAATGACTACCTAGTACTATTATACATGCCAACTAAGAAGAGGTACAAATGAAAGAGGAAGTCCGTAACAGAAAATTGACATGCCTTTTGGCTGTGAGCAAAGTCTAGGGCAGGTCTGACCTGGTTAGGTAAGACTTGCCCTCAATTTTCCCGCTGGGCAAAGTCAAATCCAAATACACTCAAACACCTTCCTCACTTGACTCTGATCTATCATGTACCATAACATACGACTACCCCAATAGTGAATTAATTTTGTAGCATTGTAGAGAACATTAAAGTAGATCAAGTATGTCTAGAAGTATAACTATTAACCATAACTCTAATGTTATACATGTTATATATCAAATATATCATATGCTGCATCAATGCCAGCAGTTGTTGTCCTGGATTGAAATCCAGACACCCTTCACAAGATATGTGATCTCCAATCAGATAGATGAAGCATCTCATTCGGTTTGTTAAAGTTATTGAATGGGTCTAGCCTGTGAACCCCATTTGTATGCGATGAGAGAAATACTACTGCAAGATCCTTTTGACATCTGTTGGCAATACATTTACTTTGGTGGTATGGTCATGAGCAGAAATGCCTATGTGCAGCACTATGATTGGGTGCTTTTTTGGTATGGGTCATGAGACAGACTTCTCATTCATGGGGCCAGTTTTGATTGTTCTGTTTCTCATGTGATGCCAAATCATTGTATTTTTTTTCAGCTTTAACTGCACGGGGCTACATGCACACAGAGACTCCAACTTTGTGAGATAGATTGCGCAGGCCATTCTTAGCGTCAGCTCTGAGTTTCAATCCACATTATCATAATTAAGTAACTTGGTCATTGCAGATACCACCACTAGCATGCTTATATAGCATTTTAGAAGATGTATCCTTATCAGCACCCAATAGACAGCATTTCATGCTCAATGTTTCCACAAACTAGCTTTGTGAATGGTCAGCATAGGATCATTAATTCTTGTCTTTGCCTCCCAGATACTCAAGGTACCATTCAGTACTAGCATTCAGAACCTTTCTAACAACAACAATTTTGTAGTTACAAAAGGGTTACAGCATGGGGCCACCTATTTCAACACCTATCACATGCACAAATTTCTGAATATTAGCAGAATCACTACATCAGAAGCTTCTACCAGTACCATTTACCCACCAACAAACACAATTATAGAAAGGTTCATACAGATCATTTTGGCCAATGACCAGGTAAGATTTGCATATTCATGAACATATTCTTCTGATATTACAATTATCTATAGTCCATAAAAGTTGTGGCGAATGAACAGTTCACCAATTTGTTAGCTCTATTCAGGGAAGCTCATCCAGGTGAAATCCCATATCTTAATAGTCTTATATACTGGGATTTTATCACAGCTTGGCGATCTCAGGCTGATGGATTAAAGGTACAGTTTATACAATTCATTTGACGCAACAGCTAAACATGTTTAATTTTATAGGACATCATTGTGCCCAGAACTTTTATCATGGCTCATTGATCTCAGTCTGTCAAGCTCAACTTAATGAATTCAAAAAGGTAGGATTGATGCAATCTGATTGACACTGTGGCTAACAAACCTTTAGAATTTTGGGCATCTCAGGATTTCTGCTGATGTTTGGTCAGACAGGAGCCACCAGATGTACTTATCTCTCACATTGCACTATGAACATCCGGGATCGTGGGGCCTCACTCAGATATCATTTGTTATTGGCATATACCATTTATATGGGGAGTACAGCCATAAAAAAAATCAGTGATTGGATCAATGATTTGTTGGAGAAAGCAGGAGCTGCAACAGCGCTTGTACATACTGATCATGGCTATATGGTCTAGTCTCCATTGTATCATTCCAGTAACAGTCACCTTGGGACCTCCATTTGTGCATGACAATTCCAACAGCATGCAAAGCTGATGAATGGTCTACAAGCAACCGTCTCTCATTCAGATGTGGCTCACGAGATTCACCTATGCAGGTTGCATTTGTAAAGTATCACTAAATATGTCCAAACATTGTGCTAGTAATACACAGTACTGGCATGAACATAGCAACATTATTGACTATGACTATGTATCCATATTACAGGGCAGGAATAACATACAAAAGTATACCATGGAGATAATGTCATCACTGGAGAAGGGATTGCAGTAAAAATGGAGCCTCTTGATATGAAGTCCTAAACTTGGGCATGAGTGGGGAGTTTATAAGTCCATGGGCACAGCTATAGGCATACCTCATATGTTTTGGTTTGAAGCCAAGCGCAGCTACAAGGTGATCATTATGAGTCTTCTTGGGCCATTTCTTGAGGATCTATTCCATGCATGTAACCACATGTTCACTTTGAAGACTGTTCTGATGCTAGTTGACCAATTGCTGAGTACTATGTAGACTCTAGACTCTACTTTCTGTATGGGTGGTCATGAGACTGGCTAACTGTGACTCTAGATCTCCCACATTGATTACATCCACACTCAGCATCATGTACATCGTGACATCAAACCTAAAAACTGTCTTCTGGGTGCTTACCGTGATTCTCATCTCATCAATATCATTGACTTTGGTCTTGCAAATAAAGATCATGACAAAGTCACTCTCCTCTATATACCTTATCAGACACACAAAAGTCTGACTGGCACTGCATGCTATGCTTCTATCAACAGTCATTCCAGAATCAAACAGACCCGTCATGATGATTTAGAGTTCCTCACTTATGTTCTCATCTACTTCCTCTGTGAATCACTTCTGTGGCAGCACCTGGAGTCTTCATTGAGGAAGCAGAAGTATATGCACATCATGCGATGGAAGCACGATATTTCCATCACCAAGTTGTGTTCTGGTCTTCCTATTGGGTTCTTCATGTTCCTCAGTTATACACAGCAGCTCTCCTTTGATGCTGAGCCAGATTATGACTGTATTTGGACCCTTTTCCATAACCTCTTTATTCAAAGAGGATACTATGACAATGGAGTCTTTGATTTGAGTGAGATGTCTGGAAACATGTCAGTAGCCTTTAGGTTCAGTGCCAACTCAATGGCAGTATCGGAGCTGAGCTAGCTGCTAGGTAGCTCAACCATAGCTCAACCCATAGCTGAGCCTAGCGGCTAGCCTGCCACCCAACTTTTTACACTTCACTTCCACTGTTCTACACATTTTTCATGGTTTTATCTTTATTCACCATTCTTTGGAGTCTGGAGTCCAGACTTCAGTTTAGTTGATGTGATATGGTGATTCTCAAGTCTCTAGTGTATTATTGTAATGCTTTTGTACAGTGTACACAGTGTACCCTTACTACAATCATATACTGGATCTACAGTATCTCTTGGGCCCCCCCGCACAGTACACACATATTACATTGTTGTATTATGGATTTCTAACCCTTGAGATTGATTGTCAGTGTTTGCATACTTGCATGAGCCATGGCCCATGAGTCCATCAAGGTCAGCATAAATATTGTTGGCTGCAGACTGGTCACTGTCTACAATGCACATATAGCAAGTCATCCCCAATGCCACACAGTTGATAATGCCACCAATAAGGCTGCATCACATCACATAGGACACTGTCATTCATACAGGTGTGTTGTAGTTTTACTCTAGATGTTCTCTATAAGCTATTAACATTAAACACCTTACCAGAGGGAAGTCCCATATGATCAACCATTGAAAAATCCAGCTACAACTCTAATGTCATTGGTGGCTGCAGGAAACAGATGACCTAGATCCATGAACTTGTCGAGCTGCCTCCTCGACAAGTCCTTGTCATCTGCAATTGTCCAAGTCAATCTCCTGCACAGTATCAGTATTTACCTTTTAACTTCCCTTGCTTATATGGCCATGATGACATACCAACTCATGCGGACAAGTGATGCTTTCCTCATCCATGGCATGGACTGTTGAATTCAAGGTTTTCAAGATTTGAAACCAATTAGCCCTTTGAGGTCCAGTTCAAAGAACTGCAAAAGACCAGTGACTGGACTGGACTGGACCTGTGTTGGACCAGACTGATTGGACTGGTCCATGTCAGTCTAATGACCAGTTTGGACTGGTCTTTATTACATAATAATATCTGCAACAATCTCTGCAAAAACATCATAAGAATGAGGTTTTTATGCATTTTTCACATGTATTTTCAAACTTTGTTGCATTAGGCACATCAATATGGTCATGTTTGGTAATTTGTACTGTTTTCCACACTACCACTGTGTGTGGAATGACATCATACAACATATTCACAAGGTATTTCATCAGTTAAAATGATGTATAACATGTTAAGACTGGTTAGGACCAGTCCTGGACTGGTCTGAGACTGGTTCATAAACCATTTGGACCAGTCCGGTTCCGGTCCTTGCCTAAAAAAGCAAGAAAACCAGACCGGACTGGACCTGGAAGCACTTAGACCAATCCTTTGGGGTTCTGTATCGTCACACAGGATATTGTCAATCATGCAGATATTTTGTGTCATCATCAAGCCCACCACTGTGCACTCCCACACACAGACACAGGATCAAGGGAAGACAGACCAGCCCTGGTAAAAGAATGGGTACGAGCAATGCTAAGATGCTTACCAAAGTGCTCTGGATGCAAATACAGTGGTTTCTGAGACTAGTGTTTTAAAGTCCGGTCCAGTCCAGTTTTTTGGCTAGATTTTGGAAAACCGTGGCCATGACCGGTTTACCATAAAAGGGAATAGCCAAATGACCAAACTGAAACTGATAAAAACCAAAAATAAACTGGTGAAAACTAGTCATAACTGGTTCTCAAAAACACCAGTGCAAATATTGGTTATAATTGGTTATGATCAGTCAAAAGCACCTTTGGGCACTGTTCTACTATCAATTGTCTTGGAACCCACTAAAAAATCAAGCAAATCGGTCAACATTTGACTGAGTTATCATCAAAACCGAGTTCTACCACCTAAAACCTGGGATGAAACTTGGTTTTGATCATATCTCAGTCAATTCTTGACCGATTAGCTTGATTCCTGGCTGGGTTTCAAGGGAATGAAAAGGGGACATTTGTGGCAGTGTCTGATCAGTGATAAACTGGTGATAACCAGTCATTTTAGACCGGTTTTTTCGGTTTTGAATTTCAGAAAATGGAAAACTAAAACTGATGGTCCGGTTTTTTTCAGAAAATATGGGTTTTGGAAAGTCCGGGGCGATCTGACGGCGATCTGTACGGCGGCAAGTCGGCAGTAGTCGGCAGCCCATTCAGCGCCAAACACTGTAACGCGCACATGTGACTAGTCGTCCTTGGCACTTGCTTCTCTTCACCAGCGATACCTCCACGCCGATGGCCTCAACCCTATCTTTCGAAGGTCCTCACACTTGTCCTCACTGCGGCTGCCTTCTTATTCCCAAGCTGGCCAAAGGCGGGCTCGCTCCAGGCCATTACTATCTACGGGTGAGCAGTTTGAACATTTTTT
>QOVE01000246.1:0-17332 GCA_003521275.1 Tricholoma sp. MG99
AGTGGATGGGCCATTGTCGGCGGAAAATTTCCTTTTCGGTCGCTAAGTGTTGGGTCCACCAGAAGATGTCCATTGTAGAGCCAATGCCAGGTTTTGAATCCTGGACCATTGTAAACAGGTGATGGATACCACCAGATAGATTCGATTGATTTAGATGAACTGGCACTCCGAGTCAATATACTTATGCTCTCAGGCTGTTGTTTTCCTAATAGACGTCAAGAAGATCATCCTGGAAATTCCTCCAGAATCACAATGAATAGGTACAAAAAACTAGGTTAATCGCTGACACTCTTGGTCTCACCTTCTTGACTGCCAGTGAGCCCGCGTCCAAGCCTAAGTCTGCCGCATTGTCTGCGGTTAAACTTGTTCGAGTCTGGTCGTATGGGGGTACCTGGACATGTTAAGCGAGTATTTTCGTATTTGGTGAAGGCATTGACATTGAGGTCGATATGATAAATCAGTGTTCCTCCACGATCATCATCCACCAGTTGACTCGGATACGTTGAAAGATTGAACGAGATCGAAAGAACTATTTTTAGACGGGTCATAGTACTAATTTATATCAACACAGCTCATATGCTACTAGTAGACACTGCTTGGACACCGTGACCATAGCGGTAGGTGAGAGAAGCACCGGGCTTCGCGATCGAGATCTGGCATTTCGTACCTAGCAAGTTTGATATGCTTTTTGCTGGTACGAGCCGCAACAGCCAATTAGCCGAATAACAATACTAGATGGTGCACCGTGACCTTAAGCTTAAGTTCTTACCATGTAACTTGAGAGTCTAGGTTATGTACATAAGTCATCGCGAAACGACTTTGACTATGATATCATCCGAGCCGCCATGCAGTCGGATTGACGGGTCAACGTTGAGGGGGAAGAGGAGATTATGTGTTTCACCCATCGGGGCATTATTCTCGAAATTCCAGTGCATCTGTTCGTTATGGTCGAGTTACATTCGTTCCAAAGGCCTGATACTTAGCAACCTCATGGCCCCACCGAGGACATCCCTCGCCCGCTCATATAGGAACAACCTCGCGCTTGCCTTCTCTTCATCCGGCTCACCCTTTACAATCACCGTCTCCCATGCGCTCGAGATCGCATGGCTTAGCTGGAACGCGTAGGTCACGACCCCACTGGGTTCGTATGTCTTCATTGCTGTCCTGACCACATCTGGGTACTTCCCCAGTAGAAACACAATCTCCCGTGCGTGGGGCATAGGCCCAAGGGAATCCATTTTTACCTCTTCTGGCTGCTCCTTATGCAGGTTAATGTTCTTAACCATGAGAGAGGAAAGACGAGCGTGTGCGTATTGTAGATAAGGTCCCGTATCGCCCTCGATGGAGAGCATACGTTCCTCGTTGTACGTGTAATCGTTGATTCTGAGAAGAATACTTGAGTACATAGCACGATATCTGAGAAAACGCTACACACCGCTTGGCTGACATATCCTGGATTTTGATGCCAGTGATTCCGATCTCTCGACTGGTCATTGCAACATCCTCCACAGCGCTATATTTTTCTGGGTTGCTCGCCATTTGGACCTCCATAACCTTGGCAGCGTCCTCGATGAGACCATTCAGGGAAACTCCTGTTCCTGTTCGCGAGCTCATCCCCTTGACCATACCGAAGTTGACATGCTCTAATTTTTTCGCCCATGGCAACCCCATCAGCTCGAGAATTTTGAAGTATTGAAGGAAATGGTGGTTCTGCTGTGATGCAACAACATATATCATCTTGTCGAAGTGGTATTTATCGTATCGCTCGATTCCGCCAGCGATATCTCGGGTGAGGTAGATCGATGAGCCATCTATCAACTTGTGAGATCGCCACTTCAAAGAAGAGTGGACACTGCATGCCTTTCTTCCGTAATACGGTCTTTCCCAACGTGAACTTCTCCAAATCGAGGATCTTAGCACCATCGACATCAAGGACCAAGTCTGGAATTGCTTCCAGCTGTTTTAGCGCTTGATCCATTGGCTCCTTCCCAACAACGCTCTCTCCTGTGTAGATGTCAAACTTCACATTCAGCATGTTGTAAGATTGCTCGTATTTCTTGATACTCCTAGCTCTCCAGTCTTCCCAGTCGTTCAGCCTTTGAGATCGGATGCCTCCATCCCTGTCTACTTCTAGCTGATTGAACCAATCTGCAGCGTTAGCCTTCACTGTCGGATCGTGTTCAGCTTCTTTGTTCATGGCAATGTACACTTGGCGTAAATGCCCGATGGGATCTTTCTCTAGCTCTACCTCACTTCCATACTTAGCATAACCTGTAGCGATCATGCCAAACTAGGGCTATATCAGATTTCAGTTCGCATAATCGACGCGAGTGACAGACCTGAGTGCCCCAGTCACCCAAATAATTCATCCTGATGACATTCCAACCACATGAGTCGTAGAGATTAGCCAAGAAGGCTCCGATGATGGTACTTCGAAGATGCCCGAGATGAAATTCCTTAGCGATATTCGGTGACGAGTACTCTATGATCACGGTCTTCCTCTCTCCGGTCGTGTTCATGCCATATTCCAGGAGCTGAGGCTGCTCAGATGTGTCTTCCTGGGACGCATCTTCCTCGGACCACTTCTTGAACCTTTTTAAATCTTTTAGTTTATGGACTTGCGCAAGGACTTCCCGAACAAGGGTATTAGAGTTGAGTTGAAAGTGGAGAAACTGTTTATCGTGTGTGACAGACTCTATCCAATCGTCGGCCTCAAACTATAAGATCTTGTGTGCCTAATGAATGCTGCAACTTTGACGTGACGTACCTTCCCAGTTACTTTTGCTGCCAACTCGTCTGTCTTCCCTTGTAATCGGAATCGTGGCAGGGCAACAGTAAAATCAACACCTTTCTTCCCAAAGTCTACTCCAGAATATGCCTGTTCTAGCGTTAGAGGAAGGACATCAGATAGTTTTTTCGCGATAGCAGTTCGAAAAGAATCGAAGACACATCGCTCTGGATCTGTGCCAGCAACTGTGGGCAACGGGGTCGGGGAAGAGGCCATCGATCGATAGAATCTGCGTAGACGTAGATATGGTACAAAGGAAATTCGGAAAGCAGGGAAAAACGCCAGATCTGCAGAATCAGACTCGAGTCACGGTCGCATAATTTGGAGCTATTTATATCTCACAGTCTTATGCCGCGAGGCCAATCTACTCTCGAGTCTCCAGAGCATACACATTACCAGAGTAGTATATGTACAATGTCGGATGACCATGAGGGTAGATCTAAACCTATTTAAATGGCCACTTTAATAGCATTGGACTGCAATTAACAAAACGTCCGGTGAAGGAGGAGCCTGCAAACTTGCTTAAATTTCTGGCACAATCATATTGGTACAGCCGGAATATCCTATGTAGTAATTGATATCGAATATCAACATACATAGGGAATTTTATGACAGTCCGAGCACACGAAGAAAATACACCGCCACGATACTGAAATATCTGTATGGCATGTTTGGTCAATTGCAAATTGTCAAGGGGTGACTTGCGCGAGTGTACTACTATGCCGATCTATATAATGCTTATTGCCTTTCTGAACGGTGGAGTATTGGGGTTAGATTTACCCTGACTCACAGCATGAAGGATATGATGATAGGATGACCCGACATTGTTACTTAGGCTTAGAAAAGGTACTTGTAGTATCGATATTCGAAAGATCCGTTTGGACTAAGTACTATCATATCGTGGATAGATCACACACTTCATCGTCCACTGGCAGCTGAAAGTGTACGTTAAGAGACCGATCAGCAGGATTCGCGATGGGTATACTCCGGGTCGTACATCGCTACTGACGAGGAAGAACTACTATCCAGCGAGCAAACGGGCGCCGGCTGGGCCGCCCAGGCCGGAATTTCTGCATTCTGTGATTTAAGTGTCACTGTGACAATATATCTGTGACGAGAGAGAAATCACTAGCAGTCTGGTCCACTGGTCCCTGGAACTTGGAAGAAAGTTCAAGATCGCCGAACTCGGTGAGCAGTGGGCACAGAGTCAAATCGCGGAACATCACTCCGAGACCCAGCGATAGTGGGACATGTGTTGCTGCATCAACGCGGACGTCACCCGGAAGCCATCCCAAACGAGTTGTGTCATCCGCATAACCTTGACAATGCCATATCCGTCACTGTTCTCGTAATCCTTGTAACCGGCCCGGGAGAATTGGAGGTTGAATGTCGGTAGACAATAATGGAAAATCTCGGAATTGAACACTGGCATATGGGCACCAAGTTAAAGACATGTAAAGGGAGAGCACGATCCCAGCGTGACTGCGCAAAACCTGGATGGAATACGGAGGATGACGAGAACGCGAATTCGTCGCGGAAGACACTTCAAGTTGGGTTATGGCTTACTCGGCATCATCCACTTTTTGGGTTGGACTCTTGAAGCTTGAAGCTTGAGGCCTGAGGCTCTTAAGTTGTCACGGGCTGCTTGGAAAATGCTCTTTGACTCCAGCTTACAGATTCTCTTGTCTCCATCAGGACTTTTACTGTGGCCGAAGCGAACAACCTGGATGGAGCTACTTTAATACTTCATGTATAGTTGAACTCGTGCATGCAGTTGTGTTAGACCGGATTCCGGTCGCCATCGGCCCTCCCAATCCTTCAAACGCCGCTGCAAGTTTCGTTTGTTTTTGGTTCTTGTCATCCATCAGAGCCGACGCGGATATGTTGGAGCTTAGCTTGCGATATCACGTTGGCCAAAGGGCCTCGCTGGCATTGGCTGGCATTGGCCCATTACTAAAAATACACGCTTTCAGGGCTACTCGGAGCTATTTATATCTCAATGTACTAAATCAAGCTTCCAAAGAGTTTTAATTCGCGTGCACCCCTCGTTTTTCCCATTCTTCCTCCGCAAGTTCGAGCTTTTTCGACGCTCCTCAGCCCTTCCTTGCTGGCGTTGTCGCGTAAAAGGCCAAAGTAACAGTGCCACAGACCCCTTCTGCAACTATCATCTTCATCAATCGATACACACTTGACATGCGATTCTTTACCTCAACAACGCCAGTGTGCTTGTATGGTCGTGCAGTAATAGTGTTGGGTGGTCTTTTGCTTTCTGGGGCATACCCCCAAGACCGTACAACGGAGGCGGGCGAGGCGCAGATCACAGGTGCGTCTGCTTTTGTTTGGTCGCGGGTCGAGGCTCTTGAAAGAAAAAGAACTTCCTATCCACGCTACGAATATCAGCGCGCTCTCTCAACGATGTTGATCTCAATTCTTCAAATGCTCATCTACGTTTCTATTGCAGACCCTAACGCAGAATGTGCGGCCTATAATTATCCGCCTGTCGCCAGCCGGCTACCAGAATTCCCTCCTGTCTGGCAAATTGCTTCGATTTTGCCGAGCGATACGAATGCCCAAACAATTTGGGCAGGGATCCAGCCGAACGTCCCGAATATCGCTCCCAAGGTATGCACTTGTTTTGTCAAAGGCATCGTTTTCTTTGTTCTGCATATCTTCATATCTCTTTTCAGGGTACACCCACGGGAAATTTTTCCAACGTGTCTTACCCTGCAACGGATCCTGATTGTTGGTGGACATTTGGACATTGTCTTACACCAAAGTTACCGGGTCTTGTTCCTGACATCGCCGATGTTCCGGAGGTATGCCGCGTATTTCTTTTTCCAACCATTGACTAAATGACGACGTGTGCCAGCCGTATACCGTAGGATTTGGGTTTGACGATGGGCCGAACTGTTCTCATAACGCCTTTTATGACTATCTGCTGAGTCAGAACCAGAAAGCTAGTAGGCGCTGTCCTGCTTTGGAGTCATTAACGTGCTAATGATATAATCTATAGCGATGTATTATATTGGCAGTAACGTTTTGGATTGGCCCCTTGAAGCACAGAGGGGCGTCGCCGAAGGTACCTACGCGTTTTATTTTGCTTGCTGCCTTCCTAGCCTAACTTTGTCGAATTCAGGACATGAGATCTGCGCTCGTAAGTTACCTTTGCCGACCATCAGTGTTATTCTGATGCAAAATGTAATACAGACACATGGTCTCACAGATACAGTATGAATTCTTCTCTCCTCTTTTCTTCCAGCGTTTTGACTTATGTTTAGTGACTGCACTCACCAGCGATGTTGCATTCGCAGAACTGTACTACAGTATGTTCTTTATTTATGATCTAAACAAACATGCTCTTATTCCTGATCTTGACAGCCGTGTGTCTTCTGTGTTCCGAACTACTGTGTGCTAACTCGTTAATAGATGCAAGTAATAAAACTGGTGGCCGGAGTTACGCCAACATGCTGGAGGGTAGGTGAAGCTCCACCTGCATTGGCAAGTCATCTGTGAACACCTTTGATAGCCTCCGTTTGGTGACGTCGACGATCGCATACGTGCTATTGCAAAAGGTCTTGGGCTCCGAACGATTATCTGGAAATATGACTCGAACGACTGGAAAGTGGGAACGAATAATATAACAGCGGCTGACGTCGACGCCAACTATCAGAGCTTCATGGCGGGTGCTTCCAATGGAGTATTCAGCACGGTACGTTCGAGAAAAGATTTATACATCTCACAACGAACATTTTGGAACGGACAGGTCGGCGGCATCATGTTGACTCACGAACTTAACAATTATACGATGTCTGAGGCAATAAAGGAATACCCTCTCATGAAAGCAGCCTTTAAGGTACGCTCTGTGCCTCATTCCAGTTCACGGTATCAATATAAACTTGTTGGTACAGTATCTTGTACCTATAGGCGTTGCTTATAATATCACGCACCCATATGTGGAACAAAACTATACCCTGCCGACATTTTCGCAATGTCAGTATCAGTATTGTTTTGCTTCCCTAGGCTGGTGCACATCACTGACGAATTGCCCAAACAGATATCGGCGGACAAGTCACGACGAGTAGTAGTGGTAGCGGCGGTAGCTCGTCCACAACAGGGTCAAACGTCAACCAACCCAGCAGCGGAGTTGCTCTGCACATCCCTGGGGGCGCTGCTGTGGTGGCAGTAATGATTGCTATGATCTACACACTATGAACAACTCACCTTTTACGGCCAATTTTTTCTATCGCAGTGGTTGTACCGCTATTTTTTGCATTCTAGGGGTTCTACGCACGGACACTTGTTTTGTATGTATGCACATAATTTAGAGGTAGTTACATTGGCGTCGTAGTTACTAGTGGAATTTGAGTTTGAACTCGATCAGACGCGCTAGCGCTGCCGACTGCGCAGTGAGGGCTTCCATCCACTGGCACTGTACACGGTGTCTTGCTAGTAGTATGCATCATGGCGATGCACCATGCGTCACATTATCATCACAGATCTAGACGTGCATAAGTAAGCACTACAAAAGTTGAACTGACACCAAATTGTTGGATAGGATAGGATTAGGTTACCATCGCGGTCCCGCTCAGGCAACAGATAGCTGGTTTTCCTGCCAGGCCAGTTTGTGTTGAATTCTAATCTGAAAACTCGTAAATTGATGGAGACTAACTCAGAGTCAGACCGTCAAACGTTATTGGGACCGATTCCCTCTCTATTGGAGCTAATAGCAGTAGCGTATAGAATGCTATGGTCCTTGATTAATCAGAGGTCATTGACAACCTAGCCCAGAAGCCTGAGCAGCCCGGACGAGATCTCCGACTTGCCGCTGACCCACGGGGAATTTTGTATGTAATCGAACCGAGAAGACTATTGAAACTGCTCGAATAGTCATGGAGAGCAGTAGACTAAATCATAGCCCCCCAGAAAGGCCCAGTCGCAACCAACGGATGAAGAAACCATGGACCGAAGTATGGCAGATGTATCTGGCTCCATGTCAACCAAGCGAGCAGGACCGTTAATACGATAATCCAGTAGGGAAAACACAGTGTGGAGGTAAAGGGCGTAAAGCAAACCCTCCACCAAAGCGACCAGATTCTTGTCGGTGCAGTGGATGCATGCCGGAGCACGAGTCACGACGCGGCGAGTCGCCGAGTCAAAGTTCATGAAAATCAGAAACTTAAAGACGACCACGAAGGATGCACGTGCTGTTTGTCACTTCATCGATGAAGCTTCATCCCACCGTGCTCAAACGTCCCTGAAGATACATGGAAGGAGTTCAAAACAAACCACCCAGACGTAACCCACTGATTCTGAAAACTAAAGGCTACTAATTTTATTTTGAAAGGTAGCAGCGCTGACTTGGTCCTCACGTGCCAACACCTTATACACTGCACGAAGCACTGGCAGTGCTACACAATCGTTCCACCACTGTACTCCCATCAACGATGCCAGAGCCCTCTGCGATTGTGCCCAAAGTGCGAAGCCTTGCATCATTCGGTATGTCACTCCTTGGTCCGTCTAACCTTGACCTGTCGTGACTTGACTTTGATCCTCTAGATGGTGGCGGTATTCGTGGCCTTATCCAGCTTATTATCCTCGATAACATCATGGAGACCATAAAGACTGAGCATAGTCTACAAGTGACACCGTATCCTTACCAATATTTTGATCTCATCGGGGGCACCAGTACCGGAGGGTATGCTCCATTGCGTCCTGTTCTGTTGAGGCGTTACATCTAATTCTGCTCCAGACTGAACGCTCTACTTCTCGGCAGACTTCGCATGTCTACTAAAGAGGCTCTCGAGCTTTACCCGGATTTTGCTCGAGCTGTATCTGGCACCCCGAAAACGCGGCTACGTTTACCAATCCAAGGCGGCATGTTTACGCGCTACAGTGCGGCGGCCATGGAGAATGAGATTAAGAAGATTGTGCAGAATAAGTTGAAAGAGGGACGAGCGGATTCGCTCATGTTGGATTTCCGTGAGGATGCATGTAAAACGTGAGCATCGACATATTGGCCGGTCTCTTCATGTCTAAACGATTCATGTATTCAGATTCGTTCTCGCAACCACCGCGAAAAATGCTAGTGCCAGTCCGGGTCCACGTTGCATTGCTACCTACCCTCCTTGTGTCGGGACATTTTTCCAACCTACCATCTGGGAAAGCTGCACGCGCGACTAGTGCAGCACCTATGTTTTTCAAGTCGATCACGATTGGACAAGCGGGAATGACTCAGGAGTTTATCGATGGAGGTTTGGGCGCCAACAACCCAATGGAACAAGTACTTGACCAAGCATACGAGCAATTTGGCCCGTCTGACCGCATTTCGTGCATCCTCAGCATCGGGACAGGAAAGTTGAAACCTGCAAAATACAAACGGGGATATATACCGACTTCTCTTGTCGATACCTTGATCAAAATCTCCACAAATTGCGAACAAATAGAGCAGAGGGTCGCTCGGCAATTCGAGTCTATCAGCAACGTGTATTTTCGGTTCAACGTGGAGCAGGGCTTGCAGGATGTTGCTTTGGATGATTGGAATAGACTGGGGGAAGTTGTGACGCTTACGGAATCTTATCTTCGAGAAGTGGATAACCTTAAGAAGTTAAAGGCCGTCGCAAAGGCACTCCACACACCACAAGGCTGCGTGTCAATTTCTCAACTTCGTAAGTAGATCCTTAGTTCTCACCACGCAAATATTGGCAGTTAAATCAGATGCCTGACTTAGGTCTTTGCGTTAGCACGAACGGCGAGCAATCTCCGTTGTCAGAATATTCTTTTCTGTCAAGGTGAAATGGGCCTCTGACTCCAATTACTTACAGTTCCATCATACCGGAACCGGCACAACCCACGTATTTCTACGGTCGCGAAGACTATGTCCAGTCGATGATCCAGACCATACGCATCAAGACCGGGACATCTGCTGGAGCTCATCTCATCGTGCGTGGTTCTGGCGGCATTGGGAAGACGATGGTAGCAAGTGTAGTCTACCATCATGACGTCGTTAAAGATATCTTCAATGGTCGTCGTCACTTCGTGAGGTGCGAAGTGTGCGATACCAGTTCTTCACTTTTGGTTGCCATCGCCTCCTCACTGCGCGTAGACATATCCAAGGGGGATCCACTTGCCTTAATTCTCGATGCTATGAAGGGCATCTCTGATCCATTGCTGTTGGTGTTGGATAATTTCGAAACATCCTGGGATTCTGGACCAATGAATCAAAAACAGATAACCATTATACTCCAACATATTTCTGACATCCGACATCTAACATTAATTCTTACTATGCGAGGCATCGAAAAACCATACGGTGTAACATGGGACAAACTGGATGAACTTGGCAGGCTGAATCCGGATGCAGCAAGAGAGACTTTTCTTTCCATAGCTGACAAATGTTCTCACACATCGGCGCTGGACGACTTGCTGCGCGACGTTGATTATGTCCCACTGGCTGTCACCATACTTGCACGAGTGTCACAAACAGGCAACGAGAGTGTTGATAAACTGCGTGACCGGTGGCATAGCCAAAGCACAAAACTCCTTAACATTCATGGAACCTCTGATCGAGAAGGAAGTATCGAAATCTCGATAGAGCTGTCATTGCACTCTCGACTCATGAAGGAATGTCCCGATGCATTGCGACTTCTCAGTATTATATGTGAATTGCCAGCTGGGATATCAGCCAAGACATCTGACATTTGTGCTCAGACAACTATAACAGAAGTATCTGCAGACAATGTGGCACATACATTAAAGCATCTGTCACTTGCATATCAGTCATCCCCTTCCCACTTAACCACCCTATCGCCAATTCGAGCATACATGAAATATCACTATCGCCCCCATAATAGCGACCTTGATGTGTTACATCAGTGGCATCAACGCCTTGCTGAGAGAGGCAACTGCAGTCCAGGAGACAAACAATTCCTTGACACTGTGCATGACTGCAGGTTGAATCGAGAAAACATATTTTATATTTTGCAATGTGTGATTGACTCTTGACACGAAGGAGAGGATATCATCAGAGTGGTTCAAGGCTTCTCAATATTTTTGTACTGGACAGTGCCCAATGGTGACATATTGTGTTACCTCTTGGAAGCTGCAAAAAAGAAAATATTTACAGTACCACCACATATTAGACCAGAACTGCTGCAGACCCTTGATGACATCATGCATATGCAAGGTGATTATGATGGGGGTCAATCTACACTGAAGGAATCAAGGGCAGAGTTCCAGTCAATTGGGAATTGTCTGGGAGCAGCACAATGCCTTCAGAGCCTGGGTAACATTATGCATATGCAAAGTGACTATGATGGAGGTCAATCTACACTGGAGGAAGCAAGGGCAGAATTCCAGTCAATTGGGGATCGACTGGGAGCAGCACAATGCCTTTGGAGCCTGGGTGACATCATGCGTGTGCAAAGTGATTATGATGGGGCTCAATCTGCACTGGAGGAAGCAAGGGCAGAGTTCCAGTCAATTGGGAATCATGTGGGAGCAGCACAATGCCTTCGGAGCCTGGGTGACATCATGCATGTGCAAAGTGTGCAAAGTGATTATGATGGGGCTCAATCTGCACTGGAGGAAGCAAGGGCAGAGTTCCAGTCAATTGGAAATCATGTGGGAGCAGCCCAATGCCTTCAGAGCCTGGGCAAGTGTATGCAAAATGAAACCTCCAATTTTTCTGACTGATGTGGGGCTTGTCACCTATAAGTACTACATGTTAGTTTTCCTTTTACCTGCCATATCATCTTGTTGTGGCCATTTGTCATCACTTGATAAGTTTTCCCTTTTGATCACCTTTCCTTTACCTCTCCAGTGTAAAACTACTCACATTCTGATCTTTTTATGATTAAGTATGTTTAATAATGAATTGTTACGCCTACACATTTGAAATCATGACACCATCCTTTTACATAAACTGAGAGATCACAGCTCCTATGACATAGTGCTACATTACAGCACTTTTGGAATGTAATGACATTAGTTTTTTTTTTTTTCAAAGTGTGACATGATGACATATTCCCACTACTTTAGTAGTGGGTTTTAGAGGATGATGATGCGCAAGATCCATGTTTGCCTGATTCTCATTCCTATCATTGGTGTATTCCCTATCTTGTACATGTCATCTACAGTATACAACTTGCAATTTCTCAGCAAAATTATATTGGGTCTCATTTTTGTAAGCTGCCGTGTTTGGGCATTGTGATCGGTTTCTTCCTTTTTCAACAATGGTTCACCAGATTACAAAGGCTACTGACAAAGCTGATACTCTCTCTCATCACTATGCTGCAAGCACATATTCTGGGTCATTTGGTCACCACAACATTCAATGATTTGTTTTCTGACTCTAAAATCTCTTGGCAATCAGCAGCTAGGCTGAAGATTCCTGACTTGAAAAATCACATCATGTTGCCTATTACAGCTACATTCAAAATGATAGGTGGGTCCTGAAAAAATGTGCAGACAGCGGGTCCTGGTTTTTGATAGATTTTTGATGTCCGCTGGGCAAAAGGTTGGCACTAGGCGGCAACATAAGATTTTGTCAAAAGCCCACCAGGAATCATCGACTTCAAGTTCCGCAATGTATGTGTTTTTCAAGACCCACCTATTGTTCTGAATTTAGCTGTAATGCAGATATGGGTTCTGGACCCCTTACCTCACTTATTGAGTTGGCCATCAGCAAGAAGTGGACCTCACTGAAAATCATAGAGAGCATTGTAAAGTGGTCGCAACAATAGCTCAAGGACTCCAATCATCGAACAATAAGGGTTGCTTGACATTCCGGCAGATTAGAGACCTAGATTGTAGTCTGTATGAAAGATGAGAACACAGTGAGACATGAAAGTCATCATGATTCTCACACTGCTATACCTGATGAAAAATGAAATTAAAGACTCTGCAGCATAGCGAACACAAATGGAACTCCACAAAGATGAGTTAACCATAGCCACCATCTGGCCAGGACCTGGCCCAGCCAAGGTGTGGTTTGCGGATACAATGGAGCATGTGAGCACTTGGAGAAACCAAAAATCAACAGAATCCCGCATTGAACCATGTTCAGCACGTGATCTCATTTGCTACTGTTTGCACTACGAAAGTAGTGGGCTCTGCCGCTGGCTTGCCGGTGCGCTACATGCTTATTTCCAAATTGGACTAGTTACATCAGCAAGTCTTTTCTTTGTCTTTAGAATGGTTTTATAGTAGTCTAATTGTACAGTTTCAATGATCAGCCTGGTGGTGACTCCTTACCTGGTTTCTGAAACCAGCTGTCCCCATGCGAGCGATCCACACCACTCCAGACTTGTAGAGTTTCAAGCCTGTGCTTGCCTAACTCCCTCAAGTCTGTGTTCTCCATTTTTGTGCTTTACTTGATTACTTCAAAATCTATCGCATACACTTCAACAAGAAGAACTCACTAGCACTCATTCTTTCCTCACTGTCATCCATATTCTCATGTCTCATGGCGCAACTGAAGCAGCTGAAACTCCTATTCTTGGTGGACCTGGTATTGTGGGTTCTGGCTCTGGTACTACTAGAACCTCTGAGTCTCCTGAAACTATTGGAACTGTGGACATTCCCGGGACAGTTGTTGGCAACAATCCACCCAACCCAAGTCATGGAGTCTTGGCAACTTGCGACAAATATGTCTCAGACTATCGACACCTTCACCTCACAAAAGCCGCAACTCTTGCATACATTCATATGACCCTTACAAATGTACTACCAGAGGGAAGTGAAGCAGTGGAGTGTTCATTCGGTCAATACATTGACATCCTCGAAAATCATGACCGATTCATCATCGCCACAGGGAAGCGAGGAACACGAGATCGGTCAGTCACACCGGAGAGAGGCAGAGAACATGAGGAAGAGGAAGAAGAGGAGGAGGGAGAGACACGCCTGGCACACAAGAAAGCTCGCCTCAATGCATCATCGGACAGCTCTAAACCTGCATATCCCTGGAATGCAATGGACATTGAATGGGTTGTTCTATCGGTTGATTTGGAGAAGACTTGAAAGCTTCTTAGACTTTACTTGAGTGATCCTAAAGGGGCAAAGTCTGACTTACTCAATCAGCCGAACTGTCCTGAGTTCCCAGATGGAGAGTGGAAGAACATTCTGGCAGGACGCGCTGTCAAACTTGGCAATGTCCTATCTGGGTATTATTCTACTTCCAACAACGACGAACATGTTGAAATCCTGGGAGATCTCGAATTCAAGATTCCTTCAGTTTCTCCAAACAAAGTTGTCAGTACTACAGGCGACTGGAGCATCGCATGGAATAACACTGTTCGTGCGACCATTTTTGTCTTCCCTCACTGGTCAAGAGAGGTCTCCGGGTATGGCGAAACCATCATTAATCTCTTTGGGGCGACACATGTCAACTTCCGTGCACAAGTCATTGCTTTTGACCATGCGGTCTGCCATTGAGTGGGTTCATGCCGAGACCTTGAACTTACAGATTTGCATGAGTTCCTGGACCTTTGTACAAGTCACATGGACAACATTGGGGCAGCTGTGGTGCATACTGGAGGAACACAAGGGTCCAGTTCTCCCTGCAAGAAAGGTGAAGCTTGCAATCGCTGGAATCAAGGCCTTTGCACCCTGGAGGACACTGTGTGTCGCCAGATGCACATATGCAACACCTGCAAAGAGAAGGGACACAAGAGCCCCAATTGCCCATCCAAGACCCTGACCTGATCACCCTATCTTCCAAATCTCGCAATTTGTCTGTCAACATTCTCACTTTCTGTTTTTACTACCCCCTTGAGTCAAGCTGGGGGCTAACAAAAAATGATCGATCTTTCAGAGGGGTCTCGACAGCCTCTCCAAGAACCATGGTCAATGGACCGTCTTGTTCATGAGCGCTCCATTGCTCTTGGTCTTTCCATTGACAAATCATCAAATCTCACTTATACATCCGCACTCAACTCATACATCACTTTCTGCAGACTACATCGTTTCCCCATTGAACCCGCCGAGGAGACTCTAAGTTTCTTCACCGTCTACATGTCAACTTTCATCAAACCCGACTCCGTTAACTCATACCTGTCTGGTGTGACGAACCAGCTAGAACCATTTTCCCCTGATGTCAGAACTTGCTGAAACAGTAATCTTGTCAAATGTACCGTGGCTGGTTGTCGCCGCCGCTTTGGTTCGCCCATCAAGCGCAAACAACCACTCTCAAAATCTGACCTCAAGGTCGTGATTGAGAACCTGGGCACATCTTTTGCACATGATGACAAACTTTTCCTGGCAATCTTACTCACTGGATTCCATGGTCTAATGTGTCTTGGAGAACTCTGTTTCCCTGATAGAGTCGCATCTCAAAACTACAGAAAGGTGTCACTTTGTCACACAGCTGTTCTCAATGGCCTACACTACTCATTCTTCCTCCCAGGGCACAAGGGAGACCAATTTTTGAAAGGCAACACAATCATCATTCAGAACACCAACTCTGTAACAAATCCCTACATGCATTTCAACACATACCTCACATCTCATGATCATCTGCACCCTTTCCAACCTGAACTGTGGCTATGGGAGAATGGAGAGGTTCCTACACATGGGTGGTTCATGAGGTGTTGGAAGTGGTCTGCACAGCTGCTTGTTTAGTGGTCAAAAGATAAGTGTGTAGTGTTGTTGATACTGTGTGGAAAGGATATTAGTCAGATAGTGCTATGAGCAAACAAGTACAAATGGTCTGTGCACAGTTTGTAGATATATATAAGTAGCACAGTTTGTACTACACTTCCCTAGCAATTTCAGCTCACCCATCTTGTGTTTGTGTGTGAGGCCTGGTGGAGGCTTTGTATCCATCTAGGAGCCTGGGTTCCAGTGTCTCTCAACCCTTTGTGAGGCCTGGTGAGGGCTTTGTACTCATCTAGGAGCCTGGGTTCCAGTGTCTCTCAACCTTTCTGTGCTTATCATCTTTATCATTCTCTTCATCTTCCTCTTCTTTAACACACCTCTTATGGCCCTATTTCAACATGAGGAAGCTCAGGAGATTTTTCTTAAAAGATATTGGAGGCCAGTCTATGCAGGCTGGGGGTGCTACATCCCTGGCTGAGGCTGGTGTGGCTCCTCCTGTCATTTAGGCTATTGGTTGGTGGGCCTCAAACACCTTCCAAATCTACATCTGAAAGAACACAGTTCTTTTGCAGGCCCTTCTTTTTGGGTGTCCCGCACACCAGCCTGCAGCTTTTTGATTTCATTTCTGGTTTACTTCTATGGACTATTGACTGACTTCTGATTCAAAGACTTGTTTCTTTTCATTTCATGGACTACATATCACAGACCATGGGCTTCCTGCTGATGGTGATGTCATGTATTTCTTTGCATTGCTGATCTCTACGTTCAGCTTGTTATTTTTCTTTTCTTCTTTTCTTCTTCTTCTTCTTTCTTCACCTTCTACTGCTTTGCTTACCACTTTTTCCCCCTCCCATCCCTTCCCCACTCCCAATAGGATATAGGGATCTATGCTTGAAATACATGCCTGCAGACCCATTGGGATGGCTGGTGCTATGTCGGAAATTCCCAAACCAGCAAAAATCCAGGCGACTGATTTAATCCCAGCTCCTGGTCATAACCCAGGTCATGATCTGATTATGACCCAATCTAATCAACACTGATTGATTGCCATTCCGGTCATAACCTGTCATAATCTGGATCATAATCTCATAATCATGATTAAATTGGAGTTATAATCCAGCTAGATTTTGAGTCCAGTCGGAAATTTCCGACATATGTGCCGCCTCATGGAGCCTTGCATTTCCCTATTTATCCTTGGTCTGCCCTTTTACATCTCATGGTCCATTACTCATCTTGGACAATTAGTCCCAGTGGTGACCGTGTTCAGCTTGTAAAAGGTTACACAGTGTTAACGTTTCTTGTTCTTTGTATGGAGGCTAGATCTCCATCTGCTGGGTCTTCTCATACTGATACCAGCATGAGATAAGCAATGTGTCTATAATGGCCTGGTTGACCATCGTTGTACTGTTGCCTAGGAAGGAAGCAGGATGAGCAGAACGACGTCCGGGACAGTCCGACAAGTAGGAATCTCAAAATAACCTTTCCAAATATAGAAATGTGTCATGATGTCACACTTTCGAAAAAAACCAATGTCATTACATTCCGAAAGGGCTGTAATTATTAACAGTGCATGCGAAGATGTTCCACATTGACCACCAAGTTATTAGTTAGTATATGTATTAGCCATTCTGCAGTTTCACTACTCTTCAACTTGAGCACCGAAGTCGGCTATGGCGGCCGGCTTTGACCAGCCAAGGAAGCATTTCTGACGTAAGCTTGACGTAAGCCACATTTTTCGATTTCAAGTTGCTACCGTGACGGTCGTCCCGACTAATAGTCCGGTGTCGGGCGCGATGATACTGGGCAAGGCAGTGACGCCTACTCTCTTTTTTTCAAAACCATTCCTCTCTGCTTATCCGTGTGTGTACAGTTGGCTTTCGGGTCCGTCTTGTAGCAGCAGAGCTGCCTCTACAGCTGCTGCTCTGAAACCAAAGCCCGGACCCATTCAGACAG
>QOVE01000251.1:0-11998 GCA_003521275.1 Tricholoma sp. MG99
GTACTTACAAAGGTCGACCAAAGAGCGCCATAAACTTCACTTCCGACACTTGCTCGATGGTAAGGTTCCTGTCGCACATTTTTGTGGCCATCTGATCAAACCCAAGTTCTGTGAAAGGCGGGAGCAGCACCAGTTCTGATTTCTGGACCCTACCAGAACCATCGGACCCGGCACGCGGCATGATATTCTGTATCTTTCCAGATGTGGAGAGAAAGACGGAGAAGATCGGAAGTTCGTTTAGAGCACGAAGAGCACGTCGAAGTTCAGAAAACTTGGAAAAATAGCCAGTCTCGAATTCGTGTTTCTCAATTGACAAGACGTGCGCTTCATCGAAGGCCAAGATGACTAGAGGAGGAAGCTTTTTCATGTCTGCAACTTCGAGTTCTGGATTCAAGAATTTGAGCAAGTCAAGAGCTGTCCTTCCGATATCGTGCTCTTTGCCTTGGAATCTGATATCAGTATCAAGTATACAGTGAATAGTGAGGCAACCCACCATCCCGGATAAACGGCATCTTCTTTGACGGTGAACCAACCTTAAGTTGAGGCGTCCCCTTAGGAGCGATGGCGCGAGGAGGCGTAACCTGCCGGGTGGACAGTTCCGGCGACGCCGGAGTTAACGTTGCTTGAAGAAGCTGGTGGGAGGGAACACGTCAAAATGAGGGAAGAACTTATCCAAGATATGAATAAATACTTCGTTCGCATTCTTCACGACAGCGCCATAGAATTCACGCCTTTTATCACCCTGGTGGTTGAATGTTTGGCCGGCAGTCATCAGAAGTCGAAATTTCTGCGCGATGGTTTGAGGGTGCTGCTTAAGAGGTAGTCTATAGACGTGTTGCGATATGTGTTGATCGATATTTTGCAGATAGATTATTGCAGTCGTGAACAAGGCAATGAGGAATGCATGGGATCGGCGAAGGATGTTATCCTTTTCAGTTTCATCCACTGTCAGGAAGGACCTGACATCTACATCGGCCGCTGGGAACCCTAGAGCGTAGATTAAGGGATGAGCGGGATGAAAGGTCGAATAATAAGTACAAACCCGTATCGGAGGACGGTCGCAGATTGATCGGCAGCACTAAATAATTCTTCGATAGTTCGTCGATCATACGTGACTTCCCCATACCAGAGGATTGAAGGATCGCGGCATATCGCGCATAAACAGTGGGATCCCCAGTGGTGCAGTGGCCTTTTATAGTGTCGTAAAGGCAATCTGCCGCCGATCCTACGTAATCTTCATTCCACGCCTTCTCGGTGGCTTAACAACTTGATGAGCCTAATGATATATAATGAAAGTAGGAACGCACCTGAATGACTGGAAGAGATGTCTGCTACTTTGTCCTTCTCGCTAGCTTGGCAGAGATGTTAACTAGTGAAACGCAGGAAATAACTGATATAATGATTTACAGGTAAAGGTTGAGGCAGGCTTCTTGCGGAAAATTTCTGGAAAAGAAGATAAAGATATTTTAGAGGTTAATCGCAACAGGTGGCACGAATGACGCACCAAGACGACGGACATCTTTGTAAGACCCGTTTTTGTAACAGTCTCCGACAAGTTTCAGAAGAGCTGGATCTTCCTCGATTAAATTATAATAGTGTTCGACTTCAGAAACCTGAACCATCTGCGAATGCGGGCCTTGGGAAGCAACCACGCCGACAATTTGGAGGACATAGGCCATGTCTGATTCGCTGTCGATGTTATAAGGTTTACGACGAACCACAAAACGTTGCTTTAATTTCTCGTCTTGTTGTCGATGCTCGCCCTCTGACCAGAGATCGGTCGCAAGGCGCAGTCGTTTGACATCGCGATTTGGACCGCCTGGTGGGGAGATTGGTGCACCACGCTTTGAGCTTTCTTGCGGCATGTAGATTACAGATGTGAAACTAATATCACTGCAGCAGTCACTGTCAGAGCGTGCACCGGAGTAAAACGCGTCTGATTCGTGACTTGAAGTTGGAATGACAACAACTTGAATAAGGTAGGGCTCAGAATCGATTAAAGTTTCTGGAGCCACTGTGACTGAGCACAATTTGATAACATTACGTGATAATGCGTGACATGACATCGAGCATACACAGCCACGTTATGGCATTTTGACCTCCAGTTACACCATGTCCAGTTGATGTCAAGTTCAAAAATTTCTCTAGGCTTCACTTAGACGGTGATACAAGTGTTTGCTCTTTACAGTGCAGGCTCGTTCAAACTATCGTGCTTTCTATGATCACCTGGGCCTGGCTGCATCGACTTTACTGCCCCTTCACATATAACTCGTGAGCACCTTTGCTGGTAAACATTCCCTAGTAATTTGTCTTGCAGGTTAAACAACAAATCACTCAAAGACTGCATAAATCTCCACAACGCCCATCAGACTCGTTCCACCATTTCTGGAACCTCTGGCCCTGGCGAAGCAATGTCATGAAAACCCGTGTGATGTCCCAAACTCTACCATTCTAATACGTACCTCATCATGGGCACAACACACTATGGCAAACGCTTTGTGAAACACGTCCGCCCGCTTAGCTGCCTCGTCTCCGTCTCCCGCATGGCCTCTGCAAGTTTGTCCTTCAGATTCTTGATTTCCTTGAGAAACTGCTGAGTGGATTCCTGGAAGGTCTTCAGTAAGCACTCGGCGAGCAAGAAAGTCAGTCACTCCAACCTCAGCTACCATTTTCTCCAAAAGGGATGGCGAATTTTATATGTGTGCATCTGATACTACCATGCTCCGGCATCAGCCCGCCCTCTGTCCGGTTCACATGCGTTATCTGTATCGTGTCAACAGAAAACCGTTAGAAATGAGAGAGTCTCGAGCAAGGGAGGAAGCACGGTTATCAGTCAGAATTCTGGTCACCATACAATCAAAAAATGTATATCATGGGGCTAAAAAAAAACAGGAATCCGACGAGAGTCAACATGTCTGAGGAACGAAGCCACTAGAAATCACTTGCGAGATCTGTGTAAGTTCTTCACCCCATTTTTATCTCCAACAAAAACCCCAACCCTATAACGTTAATATCGCTAACCACACCCAGACTATGGTTTGCACTCGGGCAACATTATCCAGCGCTTGTCGTTTGGGACTACCCAATGAGGCTAGGACCGCGTGCGCAACTAGCACATTCCGAGAGCTTCCGAGAGTTTCCGTTCATATGCCAGACAAAGTAGGTCCAGGGTCGTGGCTCGGATCAGTACTACTAAGTGGGCAGTGGACGCCGCCCTACATTAAACATAGTACATATGACATATAATCGATTTGTAGTGAGATCTATGTAAGTACAGATGCGATTTCGAAGACCATTCTTACGGCACGAATGAAAATTACAAGATGAACGGCTAGCCTAGGCTAGCACTATGTTCTTTCATGGAAGTGGCAGTCGAATTCTCAAATTTCTATCCCGCCTAGTAGCATCGAGATAGCATGATGAGGCATAAATGTACACTTGCTGCCCGTGAGTGCGTCGAGTTTCAAGTTATTGTACGATGCCAGTGGAAAATTGCCATTCATTTTAGGAGCAGATGCTGCAATATGCAAGAATATCCATTGACAAGATCACCATGATGTTCTTGGCCTTGGACTCGGACTCTGAGATCACAAACGCTATTCATTTCTGTCAATATAACGGGTCAGACTGTAGTAACGGCTTGACATGCGTATGAGGACTTAACCTGCCTGTGGTCGGAATATTGATTCCGTTTCTCGCGTCAAAGTGCAGAGGTTCAACTTCGTCGAGTAGTAAGCCGTTAGCTACAGCTGTCTGAACGTGCTTTCTGATACCAGCAATATTTCTGGGAAAAAGCACGAGTCCGAATTGGGAGGCAGTAAGCAGGTATCTATCAACAACGGTGGATTACAATGCTTAGTTCTGTAATAAAATATATAATCAGGGCCAGACTTTTTTCGCCAGACGTCAACGGAGGTTCCGGCTTTGGAATATAAGCGGTCAGGACCGACGGCAAGCACATAGTGATATGTATGCTATCGAAATAAGATCCTCTGTAATATCGTCAGCTTCCACTCGCAACGGATTATGCATCGCTGTGCCTTTCTCAGAGGCGGGGTCATCACTAAATAACTGAAGGTTGACTGACGGCTTTATACCTTGCGTACGACGTGTAGTCCATTTAGACTACAGACTACACAGGTTTTGACCACCAGGTTCACGATGATTGCGTCGTTTTCGGAACCACGGAAGGATGCCAGGGGATGAACAGCAGCAAGTAGATAGAGCCGAGGGGCAAACTGGGACAAACGGGCCGATCAGCAAGGGTTCCACGCGGGCCTAGTTTGAGACCCTGAAGTTCATGCACTGGCAAGCTTTTACGAGCTGCTCATGCGCAACACCATCCTAAATGTCAAATCTTTGATATGGCGTGCGAGGCTATTGTGAGCATAAGCAGCGATCCTGTGTTCGGGAGTATGACCCTTGCTCGAACAAGCAAGACTTTGGAAGACTAAAATTGCGATAGAAGGAAAATTGGCGACATCAACACCTAAAAGCAGTGTAGTTAATCGATGTCCAGGAAAAACATTAACAGTGGTATAACCGTCCAATCAACGCGCGGGCAGGAACCACAACTGAATCATGGGCTCTGGGTTGCAAGTAGCTAGATGTTGCTGTAAATTTCATCACATGTAAATACTAGCCAATGGTAGCCTGCTTACAGGAACCAACAAGATACATACCGTGAGATCACACCGTATCAGATTATGTTCTCAGGGCTGTGCTCGTATGGCACAAGTGAGTAGAATCTGAATCTAAAATTCCGAGCCTAGGATTTGAGAGGGATTGGCTGAGAGAGAACTTTCAACTGGAGCTAGCGGGACCTGGACAGGCACCGATCCCACGACTCGACATCCTACCAATGTTCCTGCTATAGTAGAAAGAACTACAACGTGAAATTAGGTGGGCACAGGTGTGTCCGATAAAATAGGATGACCAGCGTTGAACGTCAGACCTCGGTCCTAGGCCTGAAATGAAGTAGTCAAGGTCAATATGAAGAATGGATCCGGAAGAGGACAACTGACATACCTAGCAACCAGTAACTGGTAAACAATCTGGTCCGAAGTGATATATTTAGCTCGGGTACTGGGCGCTAATAAATGGTTGAACAACGTTGAGACCTCAGAGGAAAAGTAACCATTTGTATGTCTGGAACGCCACGCGAGATCCATACACGACGTTCATTTGCATAATTGCGCGACCGCACCTCAACTGCGTCCTCCATTTCTCAACCTCGTTCCGCGTCCTGAGTACCGAGTCCACTTTGACAGCCTATGGATACCTCCCGATACCTTTGAGTAGTGAGGCGCGCCACAGGAACCATTCGAGTCTAAGAGGACTTGATCTTCAACCGAAGTCCGTGGTTGAATGATTCTTCGCGATGTTCAGCACACAGTAACATAGGGTTTGTAGATATATGTTCTTCAGAGTATATGCCAAGAACAGAACCATGATCCGGACATTTTGCGCCAACTTTGTCGCAAAGAAAGCAGGGTATCAAAGATCGATATCGAGGAATATGCAGGCGTCGGAAATAGAGTGGCACACATTATTTCCCCGCCGCCGATATCCTGCCGAATATTTCGTCATGGAATGGAGTGAGATCACGATGTTATCGTGCAACGTTGGAATAAGAATGGAGAGCTTGGTCGAATTGGGTTCATAGCATATGTCTCTGTGAATAGGACGAAAGGTAAGCTCGGGCCCGAGGACCTGTATAAGACGTGGCAGCACCACCTTGTAGTGCCTTGCACGTTGTCTCCAGAAACTCTGTTGAATGAATAATTACCCCACACCAAATTCCAAGGTAAAGGTGACCTGAAGTAACCGTGGACGTTTGAGCACATGAAATCGATATCGATCGGAGATTTAGATGACCGAGACAGAGCGAATTTGTGAAATTTGTAAATGAGAATATGAGTAGGCGCGATCCAATAGATCCGGAGATACATGCCATCATGCATCATGATGTATATGTGGTTTCGGCGATGTCACTCTGCTGCACACTATATGTAAAGCCGGAAAATTTTGTCTCGGTTGCTGATGAGGAATCCAAGCCAGTATTGGAAGAAATGCTCTGAGGAGGGGAACGAATAGCTATTGAGAAAGTAGGAAACAACATAAGAGCATAAGATATACACAGGACCTAAGTTTTGAAAATTGACGACGCGGTTGCGCTTTGTTTACATTAGTTTTGAAAAGTAACCGAAACAGCCGGGGGGGTCAGATTGAAACTTTATCTGATTTCTCCTTTAAATATCACAACCTCCCATTTCTTTTTTCTTGCGGACCGCGCAGGTTCATTGCGTTTGTTTCGACGTTCCTCTTTAGCGGTTACAGGTTGGCTCTGGTCGTAATATAAAACTAGTTGGTGAGCACCGCAATCTATAACGGATCAACTCCTTTCTAATTGACATCACCACAACTATTAGGCCAGTGTGAAAGTGTGTTTCATCCAGTTCTAAGGGAATCCATCATCTATTTCATATCTCCTGGTATCACTACGTATCCTGGCTACCATCGCCTAACCCCAGGTTATTATTTATCTAGTCGCTTTCCTAGACCTTTTGACGAACCCGCCCCGGTCGTATTTGTACTTGGCACTCCTCGCCGAATTCTTGTCTTCCCACTTTCTATTCAGGTCCGGCCTATATTTTCAAGGTGAATTCTTGTTCACACCAAGGCGAGTTCATCCTGTTTTTATATTCGGTTTTCAGTGTTTTAACATATATCTTTCAGTTCGCCTATTTACCCTCGATGATTGCCATAGCCAGAATGTCTCCATCCATGGACCACCCCTTTTCGCGAACTATAAACACTGCGAGTGCCCCGCTCCCCCTTATACCCCGTCGGACTTCGCACTCCATGCGCTCTCCCGAGATCGTCTCAAGCAGTTCCGTGCAGGTCACGATACAGCCCTCCTCGCCACCGCCAAAGGCGGGCATACAACAGCCCTCATCTACGGACTCTGACTCGTCGTCAAGCTCTTCGGGTCCCTCCGACAGCTCGCGATTGAAAATGCGGCCTAAACGGATAAGGGGTGTCAGGACTCCTGCGCTTTGTCCCCCCGAGTTGTCCACGCCGACCCCTTCTGTGCATCATGCGAGAATCTTCCAGGCACAAAATCAGGCGCAGGCTCGTTCATCAGCCGGAAAAGACGATGATGACACGCCTCGCCCGACACGGTCGTTGATGTATTGCCCAGGTGTTCCTTTACGCTTACAGGCAGAAGGGTATAAATCACGGAACTTCTCCGAATCGCATACTCGTGCTTCCTCCGAATCGCCCGCTGGGTCAAACCTAGGGAACAACTCGCAGCCAAGGCTCATAAGAAAAAAATCTGGCCAGCTTGTCAAACCATCGCTGAAAACGTCAAAATCCAAAGATAGCCTTACGGTTGTCACCAGAGGTACTGCGAGTAAAAGCGAACCCAGCACCCCGACCCATGCTAAAAATGTCCACTTTGATTCGAAATTGGAACATGTCAAGCTCTTCCTGGCTGAGCAAAAGCCTTTAGCCGTGTCCCGTGATGGCAGTCCCACAGAAGATACAAGCGGCACGGACAATGATTTCCCCTCCTTCATATTCGGCGAGTCAGATGCTAGATCGGGGAAGAAGTTGGTTATGCAGCTGCCTAATATGCCACCTAACGTCGATTTGAACGCCATCGTCGCACTTGAAGAACTTGTTCTATCTCCAGATTCGACATGTATCCTGGGCAAGGTGCGGCTACGGAATGTTGCGTATGCGAAGTGGCTTGCCATCCGCTTCACGTTTGATTCCTGGCAGACCACAAGCGAAGTAACAGGAAAATACGTCGAGGCTATCGACAGTGATTTTGACCGGTTCTCATTCAGTATCAGGCTGAATGATTTATTAGCGCGAATAGAGGGCAAGACGTTGTACATGGCTTTGAGGTACACTGTCACAGGGATGGAGTTCTGGGATAATAATCGAGGAGCCAACTATCTTGCGGAGTTCACGAAGGTCGCACCGAAATCAAAAATTAGTGACGACGAGAAGTCAGCGGGGAGCGCCATAGCCGATCTTCGGAGCAAACTTGAGAGGGTGGCACTAGGGGAGAGAAAGACGAACCTTTCGTTCCCTCAGTCGTCTTCCGACAGTGGACTAGCGGGGACACCCTTATTATCTGCGCGATATGATTTTGGGACTTCGTTAAAGGAGCCTTGGCAGCCCACTGACTTTGTGACACCATCACCTCGCCATATCCGGACACAGTCCTATCCTACAACCACCACACCAAACTTAGTACCGTGGCCAGAGAAAGCCAGGACGCGGGGAATGAGGGTGATCACGTCCATTCCTATGCTTGGCTCGCCTCGAGACCTTGACGACGAGGCCATATTCTCGGGACCACGTGTTGCAACTGATTTTGGTGGCTCGTCCTTCACTGCTCTCCCCGCCAGACATCACCGACGGGGATGCTTCGACGATTGTTCGATAGTTGCTGGTTCACAAATCAACAGGACCTCTCCTGGGACACCTCGCTCGTCTCCGTTCGACGAGAAGACTCCCGTGTCGAGGTTTCATTCCTTTCCGCCAGTCCACGGTCCACGTTCTCCAATACCTATTGGGTTGGGATTAACTCCGGCGTCGGCAGATTCGGACTGTAGCAATAGCACGGATGAGCAGTCGACACCATCGCTTGCCTCTCCTTCGTCTAGTTCTTCCCGCTCATCCACGCCATCGCCTTCGGAGACATTTGTAATGCAGTCGTTGATGAGAACGGTTGGGAACTCTGAACAACCCGCGAGTCCTAATACCAATTACCGCCAGTTCCTTAACAAGTAAGCCGTATGCATCTCGTATATCTCTACAGGAGCTTATTTTTCCATAGATTCTGCTTCTTTACTGGATCTGAAAATACGTCGCCCAGCTTCCCGAGAACACAGTCAGCTTCGGAGATCGAAGAGTTCCTTACTACCGCTTCTCCCCGTCAAGCTTCCTATTCCACTACCGTAGTACGGTCCCCGAGCCTAGACGACGTAATAAGCGGCCCTTCGACGCCTATAGCACTCATGCTATCTCCTACTGTCTCCGAATCTCTGGCTACGACGCCCATTGCCGCCTAGGTCATTCTTTTGTCTTATCGTTATTCATTTCGTTTGGTTCTATCTAATCTTATTTTCATTTCACTTATTCACATACGGTTTCGGGGACTCACATGGCCATTCGATTCATTACAGACATCAAACGCCATTCGTCCTACATCATATCACCTTTGTATCTCTTCTATCCGCACTGTGTAATCCTAGATTTTCACGATACGTACACGCACCTATCTATATCCTTACGATTTGTAATGTATCACTACTACGTACTTTATGTACCTACTTTATGAACCTGTCGATTAACAGTCAACGAATAAAATTCAAGCAGCATTTATACCACATCATATATTCATTCACATGGGCAGTAATACAAACGAAAAGTTCAATACCTTCCTCCGCCACCACCGCCTCTTCTAGGACCCCACCGCCCTTGCCGATTTCCGGTCCCGCCGGTCCCGCGACCCCAGTCATCCCCGCCGCCGCCGCCGCCGACACCACCAATGCCAGGCCCAGTACCGCCACGATTCCAATCCTCAGGTCCGGTGACGTACATATCCTCTTGCGAAGGTAGCGGCCCATTCTGCCGCCCTGAAACCAAGCTCTCTGCCGCACCGAACCCAGGGATGAAGTCATCCGCCGCAGCATTATCTGCATTTCCCCCACCTCCCTTCCGCCCGCCGTCAGACAATGATCCATTAGCCGTCTCTCCCACATACCCGTCTCCACCGTTATCTTCATCCTTTCCCCACCAGGCGCCGCCGGCTCCACCATAGCTAAATCCAGGCACCATAGCGTCTTCGTCTTCATCCTGACCGCTTATATCCGTCGCTTCGGGCGGCTTCTCTCCGCCGCCTGAGAATACAGATGATGCATCGCCAGGTCGCTCTCGTGACCAGAAGCGAGTGGTATGGTCGTTCGAGGCGCTGACTAGGAGGTGCCCCAGAGGGTGGAATGCGAGTGACCAAACGTTGGAGTCGTGGGCTTGCGAGAGGGTGGCTCGAGGCGGAGATATGGGTTGTGAGAAAGAGGGTTCGGGCGTGGCAAGGTCCCAATGTAGGACAGCACCTTCGGAGCCGCCAGAGACGAGCAGAGGGTGTACAGGGTGCCATGTAACAGCTTAGATTACATAGATAAAGTTATTAGGCAGACAGAGAGTATAGTGAGATCAGGTAGACGTACAGCACACTTCTTTTTTGTGACCCTTGAGGACACGGTATTCCTTCATTGCACGAATGTCGAAGACGCGAACGGTTTGGTCCCGTGAGGCAGAGGCTACCATGTTACCGTTTGGAGACCATGAAAGCGCTTGTATTGTGTTTTTGTGTTGATGTCTGGAGCAACCAAGGTCAGGCGTGTGGGGGTCGGGCTAAAGAAAGCCGGATTTCGTACAGCGTCGACAGAACTGTCCCTGTTCGGGGATCCCAAAATTTGATTTGGTTGTCCTTGCTTCCAGACACTAGAAGACCTTTTGTAGGATGCCATTGCACGCATTTCACGTCCCATCCATGTCCTAAAAGCCATAAGTGAGTAAAATATGAATCTACGCGACGGACAACCAATTTTTCACCTGTAAGTACGCTTTCCACTCGACTCTCCTGGAACGACCATATTCGTACACTAGAATCGTCACTCGCAGTAGCAAATCTCTGGTCGTCTGGGCTAAAGCTCAGGCCTCGTATAGCCTCTCGAGAGCTCGACCCTTGCCATGCTGTCAAGTTATTCATATTAGGCTCAAAGTACTTGATAATCCCACTCTTGTCAGCAGAAGCGAGGTACGCTCCAGAGTGCGTGAAGGATAATGTGCAGATGGCACTGTCATGTGCCTGGAGAATTGTTTCGAAATTGAAAGTTAGCCCGTTCCAAAGCGTGAATTCGCCGCTGGTTGAACCAGTAAGCACTCGTCGCCCTTCGGGCGTCCACTGTGCTCAATATGGGAAGTTAGTGTGATTGTGAAGAAGCGATAGAGTGGATGGCTGACCGTCACGACGTTTACTGGACATCGTATCTTGTTGGTTGAAGTGTGCACAAATTTTGTACATAGCGAAGTCGAGGAATTATCTGAGTATGCTTTGGGGGGTAGAAGCTAGGCTCAGGTTCAGTTAAACATAATTTTGTCGCAAGTATAATTCATCTGCCTACATCGATAATGTATGGCGGACTAGGCCTTAAACAAGGTACGTGCGAGGGGTTGGGCCGTAGTTTCCGCATCTGCCATGGCAGACAGATGACTTGGGAGTTGTAAGTCCACAATTACAAAACGTACCAGGGCCCAGCGTCCCATCCCTCCATTGTAATCGACCGTCCTCCGAGGCCTCGTCTTCTTGATGAGCTTTCCGTCCAACATCTGTCGCGCATCACCGTCTTGGAATTTAATTTCGTCTGTTGGAGGAGGTTGAGGTGCTGAACGATACTTCGTTGGTGTCCATTCCAAATTAACTGTGCTGGTGGGACGGGGAATAGCCTTCTCAGGAAGTAGAATTGGGAGGGTCGCGGCCATATTCCAAAGTTGTTACAGCTGTGTTTGTCACTTTCGTCGTCCTTGTCTATGGAAAGCTTTCCGACTCGTCGACAGTTGTGAGTTTCCTTCAAGTTGCCAGTGTCACGGCGCTCAAGCTATCTCCCGAGCCATGAGTTCGGATTCAAGTCGGCATATACTCTATGTAAAAACGCGCTCAAGCAAACTTGTACATACAAAAAAGCTACAAAAAGCTAGTCTCGGTTCCAGACATTCTATCCGCAAGCGGGGACATCCGAGAGCGGAGTGCGAAAAAGAGAAAAGGGTGTAAGAGATAGAATGTCTGGTGACATTCGTATGGACGGGTGTGGGTAACTGATCATGTGACCTGTACGAATGTCACCAGACGTTCTATGTCAACCCGTCATTTCACTTTTTCGCACTCCGATTCGTTCTCCCTCGGATTCATCCG
>QOVE01000257.1:4267-19010 GCA_003521275.1 Tricholoma sp. MG99
AGGAGAGGAAGAGGGAACAATGAATCGGAGGCGATGTAAAGATTCGTCCGTCGTGTATTGGTGCTGGTGCGTTTGGCAGTAGAAGCCGATCATCTTCCCACTCATTTTCCTCCCTCCCGTCATCGGCTGGGTCCTCCTGACCTCGCTTATGACCCCGATCCTCAGCTAAGCACAATCTTTCCCTCTTCAATCGTCATATGTGACTTGGTTGATCTAGTTGGTGAGTTCGTCTACAAAACAAGACGTTGATCCTGGTATGTAAAACGAAGGGAAAAATTACCTGAGTATTGACACTGCTTACGATTCCTCGTGTCCAGAGAGGGATCCAGGGGTTGAGGCATGTTAGTGGTGGTATACAATTGCAGTTGATGGGTCTACGGTGTATGGCCTTACAGTTACAGCTAATAATAGTTCAAATGGTGTGAGCAGCCGGGGGTCCGCTCTCTTCGGAGTCACTCATGGAACGTACAGTGATGATACGTTGCATTTCAGTCCAAATTCTATCATGCTTCAGATACGCTGAAAACAAGTCGAGTGAGGAAAAACATACGAGAATAGACTAAGCGGCTTGCAATGGTGTCCATACTATGAAAGCCGTGCAGACTTAAACTGTCCTTGAAGCCTGATCCGGTTTACCAGCGCAGTGACGGAGCGGAGGACGGCCGAATGTTGGGTAACTTGAAGTCTCCTCGATCCACTCTGCTAGAAATGCAACGTGATCGCCGCCCACAGCGTTTGAGGTGTGTAGGCATGCGTGCTCAGAGGGGAAAAAATGGTGAGTGCGGTGGATGTGACGCAGACTCAGATGGACGAGGGATTCGACGTGGCCCGTGGGTGGGACAGGAAGGGGTGGGGCCAGGATATGCATTTGAAGCAAATAAGGGGCCGAACTAGCAGATGTTCCGATCGCACTACTGCAATCGGCAGGTGTTACTAGGGTGCTGGTGTTGCAGAGAGATTATATCAATGTATGCTCAAGTACGTGTAGCATTTGGCAAGCATCCATAGTCGATCCGTAGACAACACTCGTCAACATACCAATGTTTGACCTAAAGATCGAAAAATCGACTTTCGTGAACATGTACGGGAAAACATGATAGAGAACGAGGATCACACGAGGGAAGCGTCGATTTAGAGCAGTTGAGCCCTGAGCGCTTGAGCTGCGTGATCGGTACGGTTGATCAGGGTCCAGTATCTACAACACAAAAACACCCTCAACATAGGCAGACGGTGACGACTCGACGAGTCTACCCCCATCAAACTCCAGACTCCATAACCTTTGAACGATTGTTTCCAAAATCGTGAAGGAGTTTGGTATCGAGACCAAGTGTATGGTAACCTGCCATCCGATTCAACAGCAATAAGATCATAACACCGTCGTTGTCATGAAAGCACCGGAGAAGCAAGATCTCTTCCGTAGATACGCACACCAAACTGAAGACGAACACAAGGCTCGCATCAAGGAGGAGACTAAGGAGCTGGATAAAGCTTTACAGAGATTCGACGTGAGCTCTGTAGGCATTTTACCTTCTTTAGTAGCTCATTGACTGGATAGACGAACACGCAAATCAGCATCCTTCGCGAAAAACTTAGTGCTCTTGTTGAATTGGATAACGTTAGTCGGGGACGGCATAGCGGGATTCTTGTCGCATCTCAGATCAGCGGCAAGGAACACGAGGTCCGTATATCTACTTTCCGCGCATCGCTGTACGAATGGCTTGGTTCATGCAAACTGTGTCAGACCCATACAGAGATCCTCGTAAGTGATACTTAACTAATGGCCTGATTTGGACTTTGCTCAGCTTTGAGCCTTTCGAGACCCAACAGGCAGGGTTCGAAGAGCAATGTGAGTAGTTGCAATCCACAGTTCGACTAGCCTTTGAACATACACAACCCACCCCAGCACCCTTCGCACAACCAGAGACTCCCGATGCACCAGATGAAGCCGAGAGGGCCGGATCTCCGCCAGAACACTACTATCGCTCGCAGGTTTCCATACATCCTGCAGACCAGAACTACCAGCTTGGCGTGGCTAATTACAATCATGGAACCTCCACCCACGACTTTCCACGTCCTACCACCGGCCAGTCCTTGTCACTCCAGTCTTCGTCACTGCAATCTTCCCCGTACCGTAATTCTAACAATGTTACTGTTGGACTTCGCCTTAGCACATTTGTGTCCGAGTCGGAGGGAATTAGCACTGAGGACTACCTTCGTCATCAGTTCAATATACCTCCGTATCAAGCTGTAGATCTCCGGGCATTGCCAGACCCCCCTACTGGACAGCGGCCGTCGCAACCGTTGCCCGTTTTAATCAAGCTCGCAATACACGGAAGCCCGAAGAAGAAGTTAACGCTTCGAGAGATATATCTATCCCTGGAGGAGCGCTTCGTTTGGTTCAGGGAAAACCGGGGTGATAGAGCCTGGAAAGTAAGTCACTTCTAAGCTTCGTGGTAATTCTCGACAGACTATTTCAAACAGGAATCTATACGTCATAATCTGTCTCTGAACAAGGTCTTCCGGTGTGTCCAGCGACCAATCACCGAGCCTGGCGAAGGACTGTACTGGGTTCTCGACATCACTAGAGGAGAGGGATATAAACGTAAGCGGACTCGGAAGAAATTGTCCAACAGTAATGAGAAGAGCAGCCCAGGAGTTGGTATGTGACATTTTTTCTCATTTCTAATGCTTTGCTTCATCACATACTTTCAGCGTTCTTCTCACATAGCAGCGATGTTCATATTGATGGTTCGAGATTCGAGGCCGCTGGTCGTGACATCGTCACGTATATGAGTACATGTATGTTTTCATTCAAGGTGTACTTCATGCTTGATAGCAGTCCGTCTTCCAGACACCGACAATGGACACAAAAACGAAGTTCTACTTGCTGGCAATTTCATCACTTCTTTGTTCGGCACACATGTCATGAACACTTACCACTCTAGACGTTTGAAGCTCTCTTCTGACACCACGACCCACGCACTATCTCTAGTAAACACCTGTTTCCATGTGATTTACGAAGCGCCCCTTCTTACTTTCAGCATTTGGGCTTTTATATTGTACGCTCTAAAGTACGGTGGTCGCATGCCCAATCAATAAGGTTTCCATAGTGTACAGGACGTTGAGTAGATCGCTCTGATCTTCAAGTTTTTGATTCCCGAAGGGCTCTGTTACAAAAATCGTAAGTTACCATATATAGTACCCGTGGTAAAACAACTCCGTAAGCAACATGTACGAAACAAGTAAGTACCAAACAGGCCAAACTTCATACTTATTCGGCTGGCACTCGCTGGACGGGATCAATCGATCATCCGAGATCATCCTCAAGCTGACAGGAAGCAGGATGCCAATCTTACGTGTGTCGCTCAGGCTCGATAAGAGCTTTTACTTAGAATGAACTATCTTAGTTCTATTCATTCACGTCCACCACTTCATGTGACTGTTACCCACAACTATGAACTTCAAGTCTATAATCCAACTACTCCAGCCACCGACCGCGACACTGGTACTCTATGGACTTTACAGAGTCGCTAAACTAATATATGCCGAAATCACTTCACCTATACGTGATCTTCCTGGACCGAAAAATACAAATTTCATCATCGGTAATTGCAAGGATGTCTTGAAGGAAGTGAGTTGTATATGCTGAGCTTGTACTATACGTCTGTGACCAATTCGTATCGCAGGGGATGGAGAACTGGCCTTCACAGTACGGGAGGATGATTCGCTTCGGTGGACTGTTCGGTGTATGAACCATTCCCTCGTTCGTAATCCCCCAGCTGAACGGGACAACAGCTCTCGCAGTTATACGTGGCTGACATCAATGCTATGAACCACATCACCATGAATAGTTATAATTACCCCAAACCACACCTTCTTCGCCACCATGGTTCCCGTCTAGTTGGCTCAGGTGAGTGCTCTGTGCGACCGGATAGCCTATGAGCTTACGTCGACCAGGTCTTCTGATTGTGGAAGGAGATGAGCATAAACAACAGGTGCCAAATCCGAGCGCAAGGATCAGTCGCACTAAGACTGACACACCGTTTTCATAGCGTAGAATATTGGTAGGGTTTAACTTCAACCTGGACTTCCATATTTTCAATATCCATAGAATCCCGCTTTTGGGCCGGCACGTATTCGCGAACTGACAGAAATTTTCGTCGACAAGTCCATACAGGTCAGAAACATTCTTCAACCTCAGAGTATTAGCTACACACACATCAGCTGCGAGACATCTGGGCTACTGAATGTTCAAAGCAAGGTGGAACGGGACGCATCGACGCCTATCCAGGGCTTTGCAAGGCAACTCTTGATATCATCAGCCTGGCCGGTACTTATCATGCTGCTGTCATGCGATCTGACAGGTTGACAACCTTGACACGCATAGGCTTTCACTACGAGCTCGATGCACTGCTGAATCGTCGAAACGAACTTAATGATGCGGCGGCAATCCTGTCCAAGATGGACTTGGGCCGTTGGATTATCAGAGCCATAGTCCCGATCCTGCGTGTGATAGTACGTCCATCAAGCTAAACCACCGCATTTTCCTTCATCCCTTGTTTAGCCTGATCATGTGGATGCACAAATGCATGAGGTTCAGCGGACTCTGTCCAGCGTTACAAGCCGTCTTCTAGCTGAGAGTAAGGCATATGCTACTGCAACCAATGAGAAGGGAAAAGGTCGAGATCTTCTTTCCGTCTTGGTTCAGTCGAACATGGCGACCGACATACCAGACAACCAGCGCCTTTCTGATGACCAAGTAAAAGCACGTAAGGTTGCTTTCGCCAGACACTTGTATGATCTCAGTCAACTCTTTTCGCAGAGGTTGCTACATTTTTAATTGCTGGCCACGAAACAACGAGGTAAGCTATAAGTACCCTGTTGACCAAGGAATACTTTTGAAGCTTCGATTTTAGTGTTGGAACCCTGTGGGCCCTATTTTCTCTTGCCCAAGAGCCAAAAATGCAAGCTAAACTTCGCGACGAGCTCCTTGCGGTTGACACTAATAACCCCACAATGGATCGACTCAATGCACTTCCGTATCTGGACATGGTGGTTCGCGAGACAATGCGCTTACACCCCCCAATTACGGCCAGTCTTAGGGTCAGTGAGAAGGATGACGTTCTGCCTCTCAGCGCACCAATTGTGGACCGGAGCGGAAAAGTGCTCGACAGCGTTAGGTATTTCGATCCGCATCTTTCTTCTTCACTCTGATTGACTTTCACCGTGGATCGTTCTCATAATAGGATCAAAAAGAACCAAATGATATTTGTTCCCATTGCTGCCATAAATAGGGACAAGTCGATATGGGGCGAAGACGCTTATGAGTTTAGGCGAGCTTTGCTTTTGACTGTCTAACCTATCGCCCCTTACTGTTTTCATAAGACCGGAAAGATGGGAATTGCTTCCACAAGGTGTTAACTCTGTTCCGGGTGTCTGGAGCAATTCACTTACTTTTTGGCATGGACCTCGTGCATGCATTGGTTTCCGGTTCGCCATCACTGAGTAAGTTATTCGCTCTTAGGTATTAGAAAGTGATACTAATTCTGTTGATATAAGGATGAAAGCTCTGCTCTTCACTCTTGTGCGCGAATTCGAGTTGCAGTTGGCAGTGCCGGGAAGTGACGTTTGCAAGAAAGTGGGTCTTGTTGCCAGACCGATGTTGGCCACGGATCTAGACAGTGGTTTCCAGCTTCCCCTACTAATCAAGCCATACAATTGTGCTTGAAACAAGTCAGGCCATTCATAGAATGTGTGTAAAGTTGAATATCTGAATCCTATGTTCTTCATGATTCCAGCTTGAGAACGATTGTCTTACTAAAAAATTATGACTAGCAGATAGTTCACCAGTCTGACCATGCTTCACTAACAACGTACGGCAGGCGTATCACTTCATTAGACGACAAAGTTGTCGATGAGAAAATCGGATTATGTTACTTATATGACAATTATATGATAACAACTGATATATTGACACATGCCAGATCTGTTAAGGTGCGTACAAGTCATTTCCTACCAGAACTAAAATCCAGCTGCTGACATCTATCGTGCGTTTTTCCTGTTCCACAATAGCTAATCTCTAACTCGGGTAAATGTGTCAGACGTCCAGGACGCCTCGTTGAATCTGCCAGTGAGATTTGAGTTTCCAAGCCCTTCAGTTGTTGACTCAATTTCAAGACGCTCGGACAGTGACCGAGCTTTGCACAGACTCGGAGCTCAGAAGTGTGTTCAAGTTGCAAGCTCGACATGAGCATTGCTAGGAGACAATAAGAAAGTAATTTCCAGGAATCGTCATTTGATAAAAATCTACTTCTGAAACGCACCGGAGCTTTACAAACCCCTCGTAACTCAGAGTCCTTTAGAGTAAATGCCCTCGATATTGTAGTATGGGTACAGTAGTCAAGTCGAGTTAGAGTGAACTCGGTATCCAGATGTTCCAAAAAAGGCAAAAATTTCGACGCTGTTGATCGGAGAACAGGGGAAGAAAGAGGCCATAGAATGGACAGTACTGACATGTCGTTATGACCGTCAATCGCGGATTCAGTTATCTTACTCGCTTTCGTTGCAAACCCTCATGAACTCACCTTCAAAATCAACATATCCTGCCCTTCTCAGTCTACCTCGTCTCGCCACCCTTTTGGGGTCGCTTCTCGTTGGAATCTGTTCTGGTTCTGGCTATGTATGTTTTGTTTTGGTCGAACTAATTGTACTGACTAACATTTGGCGCGCAAGGCGTTTTCAGGTTAACTACCACCAAAGCAATCTTCAAACCCAACTAATCCCCTGCTAGCATATGCACCCCAGCTCGGCGCGCGCCTCCAGATCAATCACACCCAGCTCAACATTCTAGCTATGGCCGGGAGCGGTCAGTACAACCTCCCTGCTCCTTAGGTCATCCTTCTCATCGCACGGCTCTTGTAACCAGCTGGCATATATGCTACCTCCTTCATCTGCGGCCGCATCGTCGATAAGCGGGGTCCTCGCATGTTACTCGCCGCCGGTGCTCTATTTTTGTTCCTGGGCTATTCTGGGCTGAGGTTGATCTTCGACGCGGGCCTACAGCCTGGGAAGACTACGATATCGACGTTCAGGTTCTACCTTCTCGTGCTATGCGAGTTCTTTACGGGAGTAGGTGCAGTTTGTGGGATCATGAGCTCAGTGAATGCCACAGCAAAAACGTTCCCGGATAGCGCTGTACGTTGCCTTTCATATTTCGTTGACACCGACTCACTCTCTCGTCGTAGCGCGGGCTAACGACGGGGATAGTTGCTTCTGGATTTGGGCTTTCCGCTTTCATTTTCTCCACGGCAGCCCGTGTGGCGTTCCCTGGTGACACTTCGTCGTTTCTGAAACTTCTTACCTATGGCACCGCGTTGCCTATCATCATATGCGTTTTCCTTGTCAGGCCGATTCCACTGCCACCCGCCGATGCCGACCTCGAGAATGAGCGCGTCAGTGCCCTTGAGCACGGTGCGATTCTCGTAGGTACGGACAGCGATATGGGCGAAGAGGAGCGTGGGGAAGAAGCAAGGCTCTTGGATCGACCTGAGGATGACCCGGGGCATTCTCTCCCTGTGTGAGTCTAGGTTTTGATGACAGATTTTCCCCGCAGATTAAAATTTTTGTGCAGGGCCACGCTGAGAGATGACCAGCCGAATTTTTATGGGAAAGCGTTGTTTATGAATGGCCAATTCTGGGAACTGTTCTTCATCCTCTCTCTGTGTAAGTCAGTATGGCTTTTGAACACATCCTCTTCGTCTTTACTGACTATATGCTATAGTAACTGGAACGGGTTTAATGTGCAAGTCCACCCTTCTTTCCACCGCCCCTCCAGCCCCATGTCTTTTTCGTTTTCATCCCAACCCTTTACTTATTTTGTTTGAACGAATATAGACATCGGCAACATAGGCTCCATATCGCAAGTCCTCTACCTCGCTTCCACTCTCAACAATAACAACGGAACGTATGATCCTGTCGAAGCCGCACGCTGGCAAGCAACACAAGTATCCGCCTTCAGCATCACCAATTTTGCCGGACGACTCATCATGGGTAAAAATCCAACTACTTTCCTGTCCTTCTTTCATGACCTCTTACTCCTTTTCCCAAGGCCTAATATCAGATCTCCTCAAACGCACACTCTCCCTCCCGCGTTCAGCAAACTTGTCCCTCGTCTCCTTCCTCTTTCTCTCCTCTCAAATCGCGACAGCGTCCATATCCAGTATCGCCAATCTTCAAATCGCGAGCTTGATGCTTGGGTTTGCATATGGAAGCGTGTATTCTTTGGGCCCGACAGTGTGTCTCGAGTGGTTCGGCATGCGTGAGTCTTTGCATTCCTCATTTCGTATAAAAAAACCAAGCTAACAAAAAAAACATGATATAGCCCATTTTTCGGAAAATTGGGGATACCTAATTATGTCCCCGATGATCGGGGGGAATTTGTTATCCCTTGCGTTCGGGATGAATCTGGATAGGCATTCCACACCTTCGTCTGGGCCTTCACCTTCAGTACTCTCTACAGTGGATGGAATCCCAGGAGGGGGAACGAATACGACTTTGACGTTGGCTGCTGCCACGAGTGTCATGCGGGAGGGCCGATGTGAGCTGGGACGTCTGTGTTATGTGGACACGCTTTATCTGTCGATAGGAGGGTGTGCAGTGGCATTGGGCTTGAGTGCGTGGGCTGGGTATCGGGATTGGAGGAAGATCACGATGGGAGAGAAGCGGTTGGTATAGTAATTTAAGAATGGTGATAATGTGTTTTTTTTAAAGTTATGGTCGAGAAATAGAGGCCTTTTAATTGATGCCGTTTCGACAGCAGCTGGCGTTCCACTTTTTCGATAGGCATGGAGAGCTTTCTGGATCGCGCGCTTGACTCATCGTCTTCAATCCAAAATCATGTTTTCCATTCAAAAACAGTCTGACGTTCATAACAACGATAACAAATTCTAGACCATACAATCGAAAACGGATTTTTTTACACAAAAACCCCCGAGTCCGTAACCAACCAGTTTCTCGTTTTTCAGAATTCAACACTCCGCACCCTTTTCACAGGAACACGACCATAATCCCAGCGATAGATCCCAGCACAACCGCCAACGAGCCCGCGTCCATCCTCATCCTCACATGCCCTCCTCCGCTGGTGTTCTGCGTGGTGGGCGTAGAACGCGCGACCGACGTAGTTGTCGACGGCGTGCTCGCGCGGGACGCCGCACTGCTGGCGCCGGCTGTGGAAGCGCTCGTCAAGGGGCGGACCGTAGCTGTGCTGGTGGTGACTGGCAGGGCGGCGACGGGAGAAGGGGTGACTGGCAGGGCGGCGATGGGGGAAGGGGTGACTGGCAGGGTGGCGATGGGGGAAGTGGTTGCTGCAACGGCTCCTGGATCTGCTACCATCGGTGTAACGGCGCTTACTATGGCGGTGTCTGTTGGGACCACAGGGAGTCCCGGTGCACTTCTGGATAGGATAAATGCGCGTCAGCGTGGGGTTCTTTACAGGTGGGGAAAAAAAAGAAGGCTTACGGGATGGTGTCGGTGGGGAGGGTTGTGGCTGCGACTACGGCTGTTGTTGTAACTGCTTGGGCGTTGATGAGGTGGAGGGCGCCTGATAGGATGACGATGGCGGGGGCTGTGGAGAAGAAAAGGAGCTTCATTCTCGTTTTTTTTGGGGGTGGTGGGTGTTCGTGAAAGGGTTTTCGAGCGGTCGAAGACTGTGGAGGGTTTTATTTTAAACGGACGCGTGCGGGTAAGTAAAAGGAGGTGGTCTATTTTTATTGTCGCTGGTTATAAATGAGTTTCATTGTCTCCTTTTTTTCTTCTAACCGTTCATTCCGAGTTTTGACTTCCTTGGCCAATTAACTTGTTTTACGTACCTCCGAATAGCAGAGATTTCGCTGCTGAGGTCAAGAGTCCAGGTATCATGCGAGAATCATCAAGTACCTGCTAACAGGCTGCTGGAAAATATCATACCCAAACTCAGATTATCTTGGCATTTGCTTGGGTTTCAAGCCAAGTTGGTAGATTTTACTCTTCCGCTTTTTTCATGTCTAACTCTGGTTCTCGGGAGAGAATGATGCCAGCGCAGCAGTGAGTTTTGTCTAGCAGTTGACATTTATTATAGGGGACCTTCTGGCATAATCGCGGACAATATAGCATCAAATACTTAATTGACTGGCAGAGATGTTTACCAAGCTTTTTTTGTACTCTGATCTGTGGTGCCGACGCAGTGCTGCATCTCTTACAGGTTGAAGCAGAATACTAGTAACGCGATAACGCGGTGACCTATTTCTAGAAAATGTGCCAAAAATGTAAAATATCCAGTTTCCTTATTGTTGTTTCGCCATGGTCGTCGCTTAGTCGCTCAACGTGTCTCGAACTGATTCTTTCTCGATCTCGGATCAATATCCCTCACTTGACTCAGAGCATCTATCCATGATGAAGCTGAGATTATCGGGATTCGATTGTATTTTATTCGTATGATACCATACTATCATTGTTAGAAGAAGCCATCTGTAGGAATGACAGTGATAAAGGGCGGGAGTTGGGACGTGTACATACATAAATAAGTAGCCTGAAGACGGAATCTGAACTTGAAATCATCTTGGGATCAGATCCTATCCTATCCAACTCCGATAACAGTAATATCAGCATTGCATCAGCACGTCCGAGTCAGGCTAGCACAACCCTCTTCAAGTTCCCCACGGAACAGACCACACTGTGATAACAGTGAGGATATCAGTACTGTATCAGTACGTCCGAGTCAGACTCAACCCACCTCTTGCTCCACACAGGTCATGACCACCCAAACCCTCCATTACCTTCAAATTCCCTGGGAGACATCCGCAATGATTTCGGAACTCGACTTCGTTTTTGCCAATAAGGGTGACTTATAATTACCAAACTTAACACGCAAATACAACGACCACGACAGTGTTCTCGGCTTCGAGAACAGCAACCCCCAAGCGTCAAGTGGCCCGTTGGTTTCCAATCGCATGATTTATCGGGCGCTTGGACGTGCCCTTTCATCCTTTCCTAGTGACTTGTCTGAACTCCTTAGGAGTCTCCCTGGCCCGGATAACCAGTGGTGAGTGAGGGCCGCCCACCTTGTTAAAACACACCACTGATGAGGACTGGATCTGGCCCTCAGCATTTTAAGACCCTGGCTGAAGCTGTAGAGCGCTACCGTCAGCTTCTAGAAACTGAGGATGTCTTTGGTACTCAGAAGGCGATATTTTTGGCTGGCGAGACGAAAGAAAGCAATAGTAGCCACCCTGACTCGGACGTGCTCCGAATGAAGATCAATACTGAGGAAATCGTTAGAGCATCCCAGCGTGCCAAGAGTTATGTGAGGAGCCAGTGCCTTACCAGTGGTTTGGTCATAGACTTTGATGCGGTCGAGCGTCGGGAAGGAGCCGAACGACCGAAAGACCATCCATACAATCTCGTGCGGCTCGCCCGTGAACGGCGCCCTCTTCAAGCCCCCGACAAATAGTGAGCAGCCTGGTGCAGGAGGCGGAGACTGACTTGAAGTATAATTCACATTACATAGACGACAAGTGAAGCAAGTGGATTGCAAACATGTCTCATTTTGTCCTCAATTTCCTATCCCGCCTTTGCTCTATATATAGCATTATATTTATTACACGATCACATGGAATCGCTCATTTCCGGATTCGACTCACTGGCTCCCGCCACCGTGACGATGTCTGATTTCAACGTTGAAAGTTATGTGCTCCAGTTTTGCATATCGGTTGGATGACGATATAGGGTACTTATAATGAGCGAGCCTAGATCGTTCCATATCCAGATTCCAAGTCATGGAACAAACCCCAGAAGCAGAAGCACTCCGAATCATAACTCCGGACTGGTCGATGTTTTTGCTGCTCCTCCAGATATAAGGACGACATGGCCGACAAGGACGATCAACTGAGACAGGGAGCCGCCAGTAAATATCACTCAACTCTTCTTGAACTCGGCGAGATCGATAGCCGTGCTAAGTAGGCGTGCCTTCACTTCGCCTCTCAGAATCGCTTAGGAGGCATAATATAGGAACAATGTCATAGCGGCTGAGCGAGAGGTTCAAGCATCTCCTAGTCCGCTTTCAGATGTGGTGAATGAAGCAAAGTGATCCTCTCGAAACTTTCACCATTCTGCGGCCTACTGCGTCGCGTCGGATGTCGAACTATTCTTATGGGGCTCAGCGCTTAGCGCTAATGAGGTCAGTCATCTTTATATTTCCTGATCATGATCTGCCAGTGATGGTCGATCTAGGTATGTGACTTGCGTGCGCACAAAACACACCGTAAGTTCTATTTCATTCATTCTATAAATGTCGTGAACGGGAACTAATGTCTTTGCTCTCTAGCTCAATGTCCATGTCGCACGGTTCAGATTGTGTTGCGATTATACAGTGTGTCGAGGTTCTTACTGGATGCGATGTCGATGCCCTTTGTTGTCTTTATAACGGTTCGTTGTATAGTCAAATACTATCTATTCTCATTTCAAACGCAATGACATCAGAGATCGCATTTCTTGTTGTTCCATCACCTTAATTCTTCTCAGGCTTATCAACGATAATCCTGGGCGTCAAACTATCTTGGGAAGCTTTAATCCTATCGATGTCGACAAATGGAGAATAGGCATATGTCACCGAACCCCCATATTTCTTTGGCTGCTGTTGCTGCTCAACGCTAAGACAGCGTCATCAGAATGATTACGAAAGTTCTATTGACATCAACCGCCGAGACCACCTGGGTCGAACAGCTCTGCATGTTGCAATTCTTTGTAATGCGAACGAGGTCGCTTGTTACATCATTGATGCAGACGTCAAGACATCAGCTCGATTACCTGATGGCAGGAATGCTTTACATCTCGCGGCTCAGCTAGATCAGACTGTTGTTGTCCGGAAACTCCTTGAAAGAAGTGCATTCAACCAAAACCAGTTAAATGTTGTCGAGGTACGCACCTACTGGTGCCACTATTTTTTATAAAACGAGTGTCTTCTGAAGACGCCTGGACTATTGCAGAAAGGTTCCCCGCGGATCAAATAGCTCTCCAAGACATCCTGGACGTCAATCTGAAGGCTTGGGACCATGGCTTCACTCCTATGGCTCACGTAGTTCTTTGTGTCTCGGAGAAGACGGTTGAGGTACTTCTCGCCGCCGGGGAAAATCCACACGTTCTCACTGATACCAATGCCCACCTCATGACGCTGCCCATTCTCACAAAAGACGGGGACAAAACTTCCGATATTGCTGAAAGACTCGTTTCGGCGGGTATCTCCACATTAATCACAGATAAACAGATACAGACAGTTTTCCATCACGCTGCCATGGCGGAGAAGCTTATGATTGGTCGCAGTGATGGGCTTTACCTTGGCCTACACATACACAGAAAGTTTCGCACGAGTTTCAGGAGGGACTTATTCATTGCAGCGCGATCTGGATCTACGGCTCCCGCTGCTCTGGAAGACTTGCCTAGCAGGAGTAAGTGGCATTGTCGGATACTTGAGAGTGGGAATCGGCTACTTTCCGCGTATCGCTACTACGCCTCGACGCGTTATGAAGAGCTTGCACGCCGAATTCAGCAAACTCCAGGCTTCGAGAAGATTCTTCTCTAGTGGCTTAGTTGGGTTGTAACCCTCTCCGATCTCGACAGCATTCGCTCACCTGCTGGCATATCACATATTTTCCGTATGATGGCCAGGAATACAGCTGCATTGGAGTATACTTCTCGCATGGCCTACTGGATGATATCGGCCTCTCGTATCTCATGCGTGCACTTGAAGCCGAGATGCGAGGATGTGAATGGGAGACTCCCCTCCATCTTCACGAGGGTTCGAATGCCAACATGCTGCAAGAGTCGTTGGATGTCGCTTTAGAACAGAGTTTGAGCTCAACCGAGCCAGAGACGGGTGACTCATTACACAATTATCCGTTGTGATATTACCTGGTACTATCTTGATGGCGATCACGTTCGTCCTGTGGCACCTGTGGCACAGTGGCAGAGATGGTGGCACGGCGCAAGAGCAAAAGCGTTCATTGTTCCTCCGAAAGTATGCGCAACACTGATTGATCGAGTAAGGAAGGATATAGAAGATGGCGAATTGACTGACGTTCAACCGTTCACCAGCGATATTCTCGTCGCGTGGTTTTTCAAGGTAAACGCATATATGTTGCTCTTTGACTTCTTTGCCCTCATCTCCGAGCATTTTCATAGACAATGTGCTCTGACGGAACACCGTTCTCAACTACAGTCCATTGTGCAAATATGACGGACATCAGGCATATTTTCCTGGAAGCTTTGAATAGCTATTGCCACAACTGCTTCCTTCCTGTACCCTATCCGACCAAGTCTGTAGGCGAAATTCGATTGAAACCACTACATGTTCTATCATACTCCTTCGCAGCTGCCAGGAGCCTAAAGTCACTGGCCCGTACATACGGAACGTGCCTCAGCACGCTGAAAGACAAAAGCAGACCATCGTTGCGTTGATCCCCCATGATCCTATGGCAAACGAACCTCTCGCCGTCACCAACATGTCAGCTGCTCCTACCGTCAATACTGGGACGGCTGCTGGTGGGAAGTCTAGTGTTGTTGTTCTAAGCAAGAAATGTCTGGCCAGGTTGGAAGCAGAGGTTCAGTGCCTGGTTAGCAGTACTGCATAACATTATCTACTCACCGATATCGATCAAGAAATAGAAACCTTGCGAAAAGAAATTTTCTATAAAAATACATAAAACGATGCCAT
>QOVE01000264.1:0-12611 GCA_003521275.1 Tricholoma sp. MG99
AGCTGGCGCGCTAGAAAATCCCAGTGGGTGGGAATCCGGCCGAAGGAGTCTTAGCGGCGAAACCGCTGAGTATGTCGGTGATAGGGGCATGAGGTGGACAGATGACGCTGACGCCGAGGGGGAGGATGATTTAGAAGGATATGGGTCTTCGGAGTATACAAGTCGTCAAGACGGGACACTCCAACTTAGTGATAGCCCTGATTCTCCGGGAGAGTATCAGCCACGGAGTGAAGACGGGGACGATGGGGAAGAGGAGGACGCAGAAAGCGAGGAAGACGATAGTCAAGATCCACAGTTTGTCATGCGACGTCCTCGCAGAGCCTACTCCGCATCCTATCCGTCTACAGAAGGCAGAATCCTCCGCTCAACGAGGTTCACTCCATATCCCTCCGTATCCCCGACGTTACCACCGAGCAATGTCCATGCTTCCAATGAAGTTGAACTACAAGAACAGGAACAGCATGAGAGACCACCATTCCGCAGCCGTCGCTCCTATTCTCAGAATAATGTCTCGGTTTCTCCTCCTGCTTCTGGATCATATACGCCGCTCACAACCGACGGCGCATCAACGCGACGCCGAGCGCGCCCGAGTGCCGTCGTTCCCCTTCCTGTACCTGTGCCAAACCTCACAAAGAAGTCAAGGGGACGGCGCGTACCTACCGTCGAGGAACTCACAGCCGAAGCTGCGATGACGAAGAGTGGTGGCGGCAGGAAGAAGAGTTCCAGCACACCATCGACCAAAACTACTAGAACGTACACTTGTGACGTTGACGGCTGTGGGAAGCTGTTCGCAAGAGGTGAACATTTGAAGAGACATGTGAGGAGCATTCATACGTACGAGAAACGTCAGTTTTTTTTTTCTTTTTCCAAAATACCATCATTGGATGTCTGGCTGACATTTCATTTTGCACAGCTCACCGTTGTCCCTATCCCGGCTGCGGGAAGGATTTCAGTCGACATGATAACCTTGGGCAGCATATGCGGGTGCATAAAGATTATATGCGCTCGAGAGCAGATACTGCTTTAAACGGATACCAGGCTTGAGCAGCTTCATGTTCGTTATCGCAGCATATGCGATTAACGGAATACTTCATTGACGGACGGATGTATTTGTATACACGCAATTATTTTTTTTTTCAAGGGGTTTTTCTTTCTCGATTTCCGAGCTCCCTTTCTGGCTCGGTGGTAACAAGTACTACTATGAACAATACATGAATTACAAGGTTTCACACAGATTTCCTTTGCTTTACCTATACTCACCATCTTCTATATGGTGTTCTATCAACTGCATTCCAACTACATGCATTTTCCACTAGCACGTTCGACATTACTATCCTACCTCCGCATTCATTCACTGGCTGTATTGATGGCTTCTCAGAGTCTTACTTCTCCGGCGGTGTGTCATTAACTTTACCTTATCATTATCCTTACGTTACTGACTTAAATTAATGAATTCGAATCCGAGTTTAAGTTGTTCCTTCCAGCATTCGCATGAATGTCCTGCATCGCGCGCTACTTCCCTGGTGTCTGTATCACCCGATGCAATCGGTCCAGGGATCACGGATGGAGAATTTGTCGGCACGCAGAATGTATCGTAGCATGGCTCTGCTATGCTGCGCACTGCTCCACATGACACTTAAGCAGGTATCTCGGGTAGGCATCAAGACATTGCCGGAAGATCTTGCCAAATGAGCTCAAATCGACCCGGTCCCCGAGATCAATGGTCTCGGTTCCTCCGCTAGTACTAGAAGACTTGTAACGGAATAATTATGACCGACTCTGGAAGCACAGGTTGTCGACCAGGAAATGCAACTGAGAAATACACGAAGGTCAATTTTCATCCGGCAATCGGCAATGGACACTCCCGGATTGCATTAAGTAGTATAGTATTGTTGTTACAATCGTTTACATCGCACACATAACAATATTGACGCGAAATCTAATTGAAAGTGCGCATGAAGACAAGACAGCTGCAAAAGAAAGGGCACGAACCTATACATTCCACATTTTACAACCAACCAGATGCAGAGCGATATTCAATGATATACGAAAGAAGATGGGTGCAGACGGAGAAGAGTAATGGAGACAACAGAGTTCAAGCATCGTCCGTCATGATGGCAAAGAATTCCTGCTCGTTAATTTCTCCATCCTGGTCGAGATCGAATTCGTCAATCATAGCTTGGCTAGAGCAGGTCAAGGGATAAGCGAAAGCAGGATCAGTCGTATGGGGACTCACAGCTCATCGTCCTCTAAGCGGTCTCCTATTTCTTTTGCAACCCGCCGTAGATTCCGCAAGCTGATCTTTCCCGTGTTGTCGTCATCGAAAAGCTGAAACGCGCGTCGAATCTCTTCCATAGGATCTCGAGCTAATATTCGCTCGCTCACTGAAAAGTGGGTCAGGACGCGTCGAGAATAACGTAAGACATGGAAACATGGCGACGGGAAATTCAGAAGTCAATCTGAGTGGAAACCGGACGCGACGACCACGGCAGCCACCGAGGAAACGGGAACTCAACACTCACTGATTTTAGCGAAATCTTCAAAGTCCATCAATCCATGACCCGTCTTGTCGTGGTCCCTTAGAATTTTGAGCACCTCTGCCTTCTTCATGTCAAACCCCAGCGCGCGCATCGCGACCTTCAGCTCGTGATAGTCGACACAGCCATCTTTATCCGTGTCGAAGAGCTCAAAGGCCTCCTTGATTTCTTGCTTCTGCTCATCTGAGAGCTCTGGGCGTGTATGTGCTCGCCTTTTGGCCTTCTGCGCAGCTGCTGAGGTATACATCCTCGATGAGCGAATTGGGCTGCAATGGTTGGGGAGAAAGACGCACACGTGACAATTACGGTAGTTTGAGCCTCCGATCTTCTTCACTGTGAAAGTTCAATTGACAACCGCGGTCTGAACATCTGGTTTCAGAATCATAGCAACGCGCTTGGATGTTCAGGCTCGACCTTCGACTTCCTGCGTGTGTAGCATCAACAGCTCATATATTGACATCGGATGTTCGCAGAATCCGTTGGCGAGGACTCGGATTGTCTTTTTTCAAAATTTTTTTTTTTCCCTTTAGGTGGTGATGATGTTTGTCACATCTCACGACGTGTCGGAAGCGGCAGTTCGTGTTAAATAGCAGGACGAGGTCACTGACTACCCACCCCTTTCCTAACTAAGTATGAAGTTTCTCGTCAGTCTTCTTACTTTGCCGCTGGCAGTCTCTCCAATTTTCGCGAGCACGCTACAAAACGATACTGCGACTTCGCAATCCTCATCAGAATTTGTTCAAGTTTCTTGGACTAGATTTAAGCTGAATGGCAAACCGTACACTGTCGTTGGGTGCGTTATCCATGTACAGAGGAACAAGCCTTTCCGACGGCTGATGTATACTAGGAGCAACTCTTACTGGGTTGGATTGACTGGTCTCAGCACTGCCGACATGCATGTTTCCTTTGCTGATGTTGCAAAAGCTGGAGGAACGACAGTCCGGACGTGGTGAGCACAATCTGTCCAGTTATGCTTCACTCCTGCACAATTCTCATTCCCATAAAATAGGGGTTTCAACGAGGTGACTAAAGCGACTGGTAACTACTATCAGATGTGGTCTGGGAGCACCGCTACCGTGAATACGGGGGCTACTGGCTTACAAAATTTCGGTATTCGTCTGAGTGTAGTTTTCATGTGTGCCAGTGCTGATTTTCGCCGACCTTCATAGACAATGTGGTGGCAGCTGCGAAAGCCAATGGCATTCATCTCATTGTTGCGTTGTGAGTGATCTGGTTTATTCAAAATCTGTTTGCGAGGCTAAGGTGCATTGTTGATGTAGGACCAATAATTGGTATGCTTCCTTGTTTTTGTTCATAGTTTATTTCTAGAGAACCTGTAGGTCCGACTATGGAGGCATGGACGTCTATGTCAAACAGATCCTGAACTCAAATGATCACGATCTTTTCTACACTGATCCCAAGGTGCAGGCCGCATATAAAAACTACGTAAAGACATTCGTTTCGCGCTATGTGGACGAACCAACCATAATGGCCTGGGAGCTCGCAAATGAGCCCAGGTGCACGGGCACTTCCGCGTAAGAGGAATCTCTGCTCACTCCTCGTGCGTTATCCTAAATTTACACAGAACGTGGACTGGGAAATGCACTACGGCTACAATCACGAATTGGGCCTCAACAATGTCGGCTTACATCAAGTCGATTGACCGCAACCACTTGGTAGCGATTGGCGACGAAGGTTTTTTCAACTGGCCTAGTGCTTCAACTGAACCCTACCGGTATGTAATTCCTGCTGTCGTTGGCCATGTCGCTGAAGCAAATCCACACGTAGAGGTGTTTCAGGGATTGATTTTGACGCGAATTTAGCCATCAAAACAATTGACTTCGGGACTTTCCATGTAGGTCTCCCTCTTCCTTCACCTTAGCAGGACTAAGAATGTTTTTCAGTCTTACCCAGTATGTTGATCGCTACCTGGGTCCAGTCGTTAGCATTGGCTCACAGTATTGATAGATAACATGGCAACAGAAAAACCCTGAAGCATGGGGTACGCAGTGGATCGCAGATCACGGAGCGTCACAGGCCAAAGCTGGAAAGCCGGTAATCATGGAAGAGTTTGGCGTTACTGTCAATCAGCCGACTGTGTATACTGCCTGGTTGAAAGAGGTATTATCCTCTGGGCTGACAGGTAATCTTATTTGGTACGTGACAATTGGCATTTAGAGAGTGTGGTCATTGAAATCTTTCTTACTACTAGGCAAGCCGGATCGCATCTCTCATCGTAAGTACAGAATATTGATAGCGCGAGACCTGACTGATCAGTTCTCTCAGTGGTGCCACACCCAATGACGGCTATGCTGTTTTCCCCGATGGACCTGTGTATCCCATAGTCTCTCAGTATGCCGCGGCAATGAAGAAAAGGAACTGAGCATGAAGGTCCACTCCTTAGAGTCCAGCGGGCGTTAATTTTTTAATACACATATGCTAGCAATCCTTAGTAGTATTAGCTAAATCGATCTTAAACTTGTCACTTCCCCTACTTCGCCGTTCAGACAATGAGACTCTGCAAAAGCTGATGGGGACATATTATCCAGGTTATCTACTTTCTCCACGATAAGGACCAGACGTCTACATAGCTGTTCAATCACTTAATCCATAACTCGAAATTTAAACGTCCTTGATTCCTTGAATCACACAAATTCACGTCACTACTGCTAGTGACTAGAAGTTTTTTTATATTTTGTTTATTTTGAGTTGTTGTACACGCATCTTCAAAGTTTCCACTGAGGTCAGCAAACCATGCCCTCTCGACGCTCACGCTCTAGGTCCGTTTCAAGAGAACGATCACGATCTCCTGAGCGCCGTGTTGACCTTCCTCACAATGCTTCAGCAATTTCGGAGTCGGATTATTTCCAAAAAAGCAGTGAGTTCCGGATCTGGTTGAAGGATGAGAAGGGCAAAGTATGTTCTGTGAGACCGAAATATTACAATGTCTTACGTCCTTAGTAGTATTTTGATGAACTCTCAGGGGATCGGGCCAGAAGGTGCGCATGGTCATACTTCATCTGGCGGTCCCATGTAGTAATTTGTGATGCAGTTATTTTCGAAAATTTGTCAAGGTATGCTTGTGATCGGAAACCACTTTCCCTTAGCTGACCCATCGGACGCAGGCGTGGAATAGAGGAAAGTTATCAAGTATGTCATTGCAACCTCTTTCTCTGTCATATTCAGTACTCACTTTGTCTATAGGGTCGCTTTATGCCGGCGTAGATCCCTTATCAATATCTGCAACATCTCAGACTGCATACAAATGGTCATTTGCATCTAAACGGTCAAAAGCCGAGGAAAATGCGCTCCGAGCCACAGTAGAATCAGTCGGGGCAGCCACGTATGGTCGGGAGGCAACCTCCCAAGCTGGATCAAGCTCTCGGAGTAGTGGGGGACGTGTGCTGGGGCCGACGCTGCCATCTGCTTCAGATCTCATCCTCGCCCGAGAAACTACAACAGATATCGAACGGGAAGGGCGTGAATACAAGCGGAAACGGGATAAGCTAGAGGCGAAGGAGCGGATCGAGGATATGGTAGGTCCTCGGGAAGTAGGGAGGGAGGGCATGCTGGAGAAGAAGCGAGTCAAGAGGGAAGCCGACAAATCATTCCGAGAAAAGGGGGATGATGGGCTAGAGGCGGATGAATCGACATTGCTTGGCGGAGGAGACAGTTTCAAACAGCAGTACGTTGGGTAAAATTTTCCCATCTGCTTTGCTCCTGATCATGTTGTGACTAGAATTGCGAGACGAGACGCTGCGAAAAGGCGGTACGAGCAGAAGTCATTGGAGAAGACAATGGTCATACAAGAGCGAGCGAATCAAATGAAAGAGAAAGAGAAGGTATGAATCGATCAGTGATATGTAATTCCAGCTCTAAAATATGACCCAGGCTACCATGGATATGTTTTTGCAGATGGCTAAAAGATTTGAATGACACTTGTGCCAATCATTCCAGCTCACGATGTTCACATCTTTTGGCGTATAATCATAAATTGCCTGACGACAATGAAAAGATCCTTCAAGTTGGACGCCTTGCTACGCATCCGAGTTTATTAAATGCTCTTGGATGGGATGTATTAACTCCACATAACGTGGAAGCGCTCGAGTGTATTGTTGGACTTTGGTATTATAGTTTGGATTTTAATAGATAATGACTCAGACGTGAGGGTCAAAACGACTTGATGAATTCCAGTTACAAAAAAGAAACATCAAGCAGAGCCCATCTAATTAGCACGCTTCTCAGTCCCCCTTGGACGTTCGCGAACGACCATCTTGTTACTGTTCTTCGGACCCTTTGGTCCCGGCTTCCTCGTTCGTGTACCCTTAGTTCCCCAGCCCCAAGGCGAGACAGGGTGTTTGTTGGATTTAGACTTTCCACGTCCACCTCCGTGCGGATGGTCATTTCTATACCATAACAATCAATGGTTGGAAATAGCAAATAATAAGGCAGGCTCACGCGTTCATCGCAACACCCCGCACGGAGGGTCTCCACCCCAGCCATCGTGACCGTCCTGCCTTACCCAAACTGATATTCTTCCACAGAGGGTTGCTGACTTTGCCGATCGTGGCACAACATGCCTGCAACACCTTGCGCACCTCTCCACTCTGTAGCCGTACTTGAGTATACCGTCCGTTTGGCTCGTGGGTAATGACTTGTCCAAAGGAGCCTGCTGCACGGACAAGAATCCCAGGTCCCGAAGGTGACAAGGCGATGTTGTGAATAACGGTGCCTGGGGGAATGAGTTTCAAAGGTAACACGTTCCCTGGTTTGAGCGTCATGGTACGTAGGATACCCAGTGCGAGGGACTCAGCAGACGACCCTCCGACGTGTCCATCAACAAATTCTTCCTTGTTACTTTCCTTCTCCTTGCTCGACACGTCAAACCCAGGGACGAACCCATCAGGTATACCTTGCCTGAAACTCTCCACCTCATCCCCTGCACGCATGCCTTCTGTCGCAAGAATATAACTCCACTTCTTTGTGCCCTCCACATCTGGATCGCGGTCCCTTACGAGTGCAATATGTGCGGACCTGCCAGGGTCATACTCAATACGCACAACATCGTGCACCCCGGGTTCAGTGCGATGGAAGTCAATAGTCCTAATGCGCTGGCGATGCCCGCCACCGCGGTGCCGCACAGTCACCTTGCCATGCGAGTTGCGACCTCCGGTTTTACGCTTAGCAAAGGTGAGCAGCCGCACTGGCCGACCCTCGTACAGGTGTGAGTTCAGCGGCCGTTTTAAGTGGCGAATTCCTGGTGTTATGGGCTTGTAGGTCTTGTATATGGCTTCTGAGCGAGTGAAAGCAGCATCCATTTCGTTGGATTTTGGAGTCTGTCGTGCCATCGTGGCATAGTTAGACAAACTAGATGGCCGTAAAGGTAGATTCCATAGTGTAGGCGCTACTGCAGGCATACGGGCTGCTAGCGGAGCAATGCATGTTCGAAGCAGCGCTGAGCTACCTCGAACAGAGGACAGCATAAGAAATTTTGAGATGACGGAAAAGGAAATCAAGTGTTTGGCTCAAAACATTGCGAGCGCGTCTTCAAGTTGATCTGAACTTTTCTGGTCTTCAACGTTCAATCATGGTGAGCATATCTGTAGGTCCGTTAAGAAATGTATTCGAACAACGATTGTATTCCACAGGCCATGCAAATATCAACAGGAACGTCCGAGCTTCGTGACATCACAAAAATGGAGCGCATAGGTAATGGAAAATATCTGTTATGTCTCGAATGCACGGCCAACTGAACAGTGTCAAGGTGCTCACTCGCATATTCGTGGTCTTGGCTTGGATGATCAACTTGAACCGCGCGCAAATTCACAGGGAATGGTCGGACAGGCCAAAGCACGAAAGGCAGCAGGGATGATTCTGAAAATGGTGCAGGAAGGTCGGATAGCAGGTCGTGCAATGCTCTTTGCAGGACCTCCTTCGACCGGGAAAACCGCTATTGCTCTAGGTACGTGCTATGAATTTCTACCTGGTCGTTCGCTATAACATAATCTATGTCAGGCATGGCACAAACATTGGGTTCAGATGTGCCTTTCACCATGATTGCTGCCAGCGAAGTATTTTCGCTTTCCATGTCGAAAACGGAAGCACTTACGCAAAGTCTACGACGAAGTATCGGCGTTCGTATCAAGGAAGAGACTGAAATAATCGAGGGAGAGGTCGTTGAAATCCAGATCGACCGCAGCCTGACAGGCGTACGTGTTTCTATCTCTTTTCTTTCTTTTTCTCATATTACTAGGCAACAAAAACGGGAAAACTAACGATCAAAACGACCGACATGGAAACCATATACGACCTGGGCACCAAAATGATCGATGCATTGTCGAAAGAAAAAGTCCTGGCAGGGGACGTCATCGCCATTGACAAAACATCCGGGAAAATCACCAAACTCGGGCGCTCATTTGCGCGATCGCGAGATTATGATGCTATGGGCGCAGATGTACGCATTTCTCGGCTAAATCCTGCACTTTCCATGTTGATGTGTAGCAGACCAAATTTGTTCAATGTCCCGAGGGTGAGATTCAAAAACGGAAAGAAGTCGTGCATACTGTGTCTCTCCATGAAATCGACGTGATCAACAGTCGGACCCAAGGATTCCTGGCGCTTTTCGCTGGTGACACTGGCGAGATCAAACCTGAGTTGCGGAACCAGATCAACACAAAAGTGGCAGAGTGGCGGGAGGAGGGGAAAGCAGAGATCATTCCCGGTGTATGTTGTAAACTTTTCATTCATATTTACATCCGCCCATTCATTTACCACTGTGATAGGTTCTTTTCATCGATGAAGTGCACATGCTGGACATCGAATGTTTCTCCTTCCTCAACCGTGCGTTAGAAAACGAGCTGTCCCCGTTGGTTATAATGGCGTCTAACCGTGGCATGTCACGGATACGAGGGACGAAGTTTCGCAGTCCGCACGGCCTGCCCGTCGACCTGCTCGACCGCGTGCTGATTGTCAGCACTAAGCCATATACTGAGGAGGACGTGCAGCAGATCATACAAATACGGTGCGTTCTTTCTAATTTTTCTATCCAAGCTTCGCAATTTATTTCACTTCACAGATGCCAAGAGGAGGACGTCACTCTCACCCCAGATGCTACGAATGTGCTAACATCCATGGCAATGGAGACCACCTTGCGTTATGCACTCAACCTCATCTCGTGCGCACAAGTTCTCGCCCGGAAGCGCAAGGCCGAACATGTGGATGTGGAGGATCTGCGCAGGGCATACACGTATTTCATGGACGAAAGACGGAGCGTGGATTGGTTGAAGCAGCAGCAGGGCGCGTTGGTGTTCGAGGAAATCGATCCCGTAGATCAGGCGCCACCCGCGGACGATAGGATGGACAGTTCATGACACAAAGGTCGGGATTGTTTGAGAGCGACAATGTTTGGTGGCATATCTTGATTGCATGATCTTCTTTACATCTGAAAACTCCAGCTCGAGAGTAGAAGTTGCCCCCACAAACCTGTCTACCTTTATGTTCCACTGGTTCCTCAGGCTTAGCGAACATCGGCCAAGCTATAGAATTCATTTGCTGCAGTGGCCCAAACTCATACATGGTGCGTAGAGAATCGGTAAATGACTGCCTCACAACATCACTGCGCCTAGAAGATAACAAGTGGGAACTGTGTCACCGCTACATGAAGTTCTTGGGCTATGGGCGCACACCGATGCTGCGGATTATTGTAGCATGCGACGACGGCGGTGGCAGACGACGGTCAATACCGATGAACGATAATGAGCCTTCATTGGGTGCACCATTGTATACAGGCTGGCGGCCCATGAACGTCAGTGGAGAGCTCTGTCCAAAAGTGAACAAGGCTGGTACTCTGTGAGTTCGACTCTGTGCCTGGATGGCCGAGTTTGGTCTGTATACTGTCGGATGTTGCAACTGCTGCCAACCGCTCTTGAGCGCTAAGCAACTTAAAGCCCCTCTATTAGCCTCAGGGGTTTGTGCCTTCCCTTGCTACCTTAGGCCTGTATCTAATAAGTACGTATCCTCGGACTCACCCACTGGTATCTCACTTGCAGGCATCTGGAGCCACTGGGCAGTATTCGAACGGCACTGCCAGTCGGTCGCTAACTTCAAGTTACCAACTAATACATAGTACTGTGATTTCGCGGAGCCTTCCATATATTGATTCACTTCTTTCCCCCGCACCCCGCTCGTACCCTTTAGTAAATGGGGACCATAAACAGTCATGGACGTCATAAAAACAGCAGAAGCCTCCGAGGACTCGGATCATCAGGCTCAAGGCAGCCTCCATAAATGCATGTCCCTGATAGCTGTTGATCCCCCTGTACTCCCGCGGGTCCACTGGTTGGCTGCTGAACAGGTACAAACACCCTGGACTATTTATGCCAAGCTGGTCTGACGATCATCGTTTTGACATCGTGGATGTTGACCTCGCGATATAGTATGTTGCGAAATATATCCTATCACACGCTAGCATCCGAGTCTAGGTCTGTACGACGCTTTTCTGACGTAGCGGTAAGTATCTTCTAAACTAATATATTGGATTCAACTGACTTTCCTTGAAATACGAAGGAAACTACGTGTGATAATTGGCGATCCTTGCTGAAATCGGTAGCGAAGAAGAGGATTCGTTCAGCGGTGTCACGGACGGTGGTAGGTCACCGAACACAAGATACTGCATCGTATTGAACATCCCGACTTTACGGCAGCCGCCGCCTCCCGTGCTCTCAAACATCACGACGTGCCCTAAGCATACTTTTTTTGTTGGTGGCAGAGTCAACTTGCGTTATATGTACTATACTGAAGTTTGACGTAGATCAAATTTCCCAAGGGTCCAGCAGGATCTGAGCCCCAACCTAGTTCTAACGACGTTCACGCGCTGAGGAGGCAGACAGCGGATCTGGTTGGTGCTATCTTCTCAGTGTGAATTGAACCAAGTAATTTGATCACCGAACAGGTCTTGAGGGACATTGAAAGCGCGGCATGGGCTTACTTCCCTCTGTGAATGTAAGACCGTCCTGCATATTCAGTAAGTCAAGAAGGGTCAGATTTGGATTATGAAATGATTGCGGACATAAACGTCGAACACCAATATGGATATCGAACAGTCTGTTTTCTCCTGCAAAAGTCGTCCTTCGCGAGGATGTCGTTGAAGTCTTATCTGTCCCCCGAACTAATTATCTGAGTGGTGACTGGTGACTTGTTGGAAAAATAAATATATTTGCGCAGAGTCAAAGGCCAGGCCCTTCGCACATCTGAGTCAAGTTGCTCTCAGCCTCAGCACAAGCCTGAGGTTCATAACTCAACCTCTCTTTGGATCCGAATAAAGGGCGCATGAAACCAAGCCAATTCAGATTTCTTCATTTGAATGTCAATATACACATTTCGTTTATCTGAGGGATCCCAACTGTAACATTCGAGTGAGAATATGTTCTATCTTTCCATAGAGATTACTTTTGCGTGACATTACTTGAGCATCCAAGTTATCTCACTTGGCAAGCGTCCATCATCCTCGTAACTTTCGTCTTGTGTGGTGCGAGACAGTGCTTGGTGTTCCAAAGATATCCACTGAATGTTTTCTAAACCCTAATACCTAAGGCCGAAGGCCTAATGTTTGGTACATGTTACAAAAGTATGATAATCTTGGCTATAACTCACACATTTCGCTATTCCTCATCTTCTCCCTCATCTGCATCATACTTCAGCGTCTTTGGTGTCTCCTTGGTCAACTCCGCCTTCCCGACAGCATCCCTCCATGCCGTTAGCTCATTCCCAAGCTGATCTTTAACTTGCTCGATCGTCTTGTGCAAAGCACCGTAATATTTTGCGTTATCATCACCTGCATTGTGGGCCACCGGGAACGACTGCGTTCTTGTAGTAGAGAGGTTGCCCGCCTGAATATCAGCCGGTGGATTGAGCTGGTATGTGACTGTTATGGACATGATAGTTGAACGATAATGGTCTATTACAGTCCTTTGCATAATTGCGTGAAACCACAGATTTTTTAAAACCAGTCACGTGATGTTGTGCCTAGCCAAACAATCGTTACAACGTGACACTGGCAATCGTCGCGGCGCGCCG
>QOVE01000268.1:0-42576 GCA_003521275.1 Tricholoma sp. MG99
AAGCAAACCTTTGAATAAATGTGTTCAAGGCGACGCATTACAACGCGACCAAGAGGATCATCCTGCTGGGTCTTTTCATAGAAAGCTTGTGCACGGCAAATGGTGTGATACAGCACTTTTTCGTCCTTGAGGCGATCAATGTACTCGGTTCCGTGTGGATCGATGTTTTGCAAGCTCTTGGTAAATTCATCGTCCAAGCGATCGATAAAGCTAATGATGCTTCCACGGATTCGCACTACGCCCTTCTCCGTTGCAGGGGAGCGTTCAGCAAGCTCATCATATTCATCCGTCACTTCCTGTATGGAATAATCCGGGTCGGTCATGACGATCGAAAGGAGCTGGTCGACCTCGCGCTGTGCAGAAAGCCACAGCTCTGCTGGCATGTGTGTTGCCACAGAAGAATTGTAGTCGAATCGGGAAGAAATGAGAGCCAAAAGAACACGTATACGCTGGTAAGGAGTGGCAGTCACTTCCAGCAGCTTTTCGAGAATACGTATTTGTTCTCCACGATCTGTGTTCTGCGTATGGGCTTGTAAAAACAGACGGTTTCATGTAGTAAACATGACCGACCTTTTTTCCTCGGGCTTCTTGGACAGCCTGTAAATGTTTGAAGATTCCATCTGCAGTGAATTGCATCGCCCGGCCACCTCTGCCGACAGTGGTGAAGGTGATATCATCCGATTCATCACCCCCCTTAGCCACGGCAGCTCTCCGGGTCGTGGTTACGACTGGTGCTTCTGGCGCAACTAGAGCGGTATACTCACGTTCGAAGGCTTCAGGATCCTAATGAAAGTAGTCAGCACCTGGAGGATCCAAGTCCTATGAAATATTATACATCTTGATATTTCTTGATTTCAGCTTCGTATTCTCTGTTCGCTTTGCGAACTTTTTGCTTGACAGCTGTCAATGCTTTTGCATTTGTAGCATTCATTTTCTTCTTGGATTCCTTCTCTTTTGCGACTGCATTGTTGATAGAAGTCTCGAGGCTAACCAAGGTCTGGATATAGAAAGGTGGCACAGGCTCGGAGACATTGTGTTGTCTTTGGATAAGCCGCACGAGCTTGTCAAATTCTGTACCAAGGATGAGGGAGGCAAGTGAATCACAGGTTGTGCATACCGTTGGATATGGCAACCCAGTCATTAATTCTGAGCGCATTCTCCATAAGCTTTCCAGTTGCTTTCATCTCATCCAGCCTGCGCTCCGAGGCACTCTTTATTCTCACACCTGGAGTATCAGCGTCGTCTGCGCTCTCGTCGCCGGATTCATCCCGGAGAGGTAGGCCAGATCGTCTCGGGGGTGCATCACTGTCGCTATCACTGTCTTCGTCTGAGTCGGAATCACTGGAGTCAGAATCTGCGGTGCGCAAAAATCGCGACATGGCTGGTTTGGCGGAAGTGGAGGGTACAGGTTTGGAAGGAACATCCTCGTCGCCGCTGGACATGAGCTCATCATCAGACTCTGAGGATTCTGAGTCCGAGTCGCCTGCTTGTCTGAAAAATCGAGACATTGTTGAGAGAAAAACTTGCAGTGGTCAGAAGCGATGAGGCTGATGATTACATAATTTGACGCTTTTTATTTTTTATTTTCAAGTTGCTATAACGTTAACAGCTTCTAGTACCCAGGATATATCGCGTCTCCCAGATCCTTTATTTCTGAATGCAGGATTTCAGGGCCCTCCATGACCGGTCGTGATTCCAGTGACAAACTGTGGATGCCACTATAAGTACGAGATCCAGATGTCAGTCGGTGCTATTCCTACTAATATCACCAGGCACGTTTACAAAACTGTCACGGTCTACCTTACGAAGCGCCAGTAGTGGTCATGAGCCTGAGCTTGATAAGCCTGACCATCTGCAACATATGGAAACCTATTTCTATCATGCGAAAGTTTAGGTGGCAGAGCTGTCTTGTTTTCCGTCCTATCATTCTGTGTTCATGGGTCAAAGTGCATCTTCGAACTCTACACCGTCTCCGATTACGATGAGTCCAGATGAGTTGTACAAGACTCCTCCGCCCGGTTTCGGACATGCAATGTACAAGTTTTTCGCTTTCGATAAGGAGTATCTCAATTTCAATCACGGTGCACAAATACGGCGTCCATCCTATACTGGCCGCTGACTTTCGCATAGGCTCATTCGGCTCAGTTCCATTACCAGTCTTGACTGCTGCACAGAAGCTAACGATGTCGGTTGAAGCGAAGCCAGACCTCTTTTTTCACACCTCCTACAGGCCGCGTCTTGTTGTTGCACGCGAGAAACTAGCGCAAATGATTGGTGCAGATACCAACGAATGTGTTTTGGTCTCAAATGCCTCTATGGGCATCAACGTCGTGCTGCGAAACTTCACATGGGAAGAAGGGGACACTATCGTGGCATGTAAGATATCATTTTGACGCTTGGTACCAACAGCTAACACAGGGTGGACCCAGTTAACACGACATATGGCTCTATTGAGAGAACTGTGCAGTATCTCGCTGATATCCCTCCGTATCCCACCATCTCTCAATTCACCGTAACTTTCCCAACCACTCGTGCGGCTATCGTTGCCAGGTTCCAGGAACATCTCCGTGCGCTTCCCAAAATAAAGGGCAAGAAAATTGTCGCCATCATCGACAGCATTGTATCTACACCAGGTGTCTTGATGCCCTGGCAAGAAATGGTCAAGGCGTGCAAAGAGGAGAACGTCTGGAGCGTGATTGATGCTGCTCACTCTATCGGCCAAGAGCTGGATATCAATCTGAGCGAGGCACAGCCTGATTTTTGGGTCTCCGTGAGACTATTCGCGTTCAGTCATTGGATCAACGGACCGAGAAACTGACACTCTTATAAGAACTGCCACAAATGGCTTTTTACTATGCGTCCTTGTGCAGTGTTGTATGTTCCTAAACGGTAGGTGCCTATTATTTGCAACTGACCCTCCCAGTGATATGCAAGTTATTTCCACCAATAGAAATCAGCACATCATCGTATCGTCAATTCCGACAGCTCATACGTACATCTCGCCAACCGACAGACTAGAGCCCAACTTCGTTCCTCAATTCGAATGTCAGATATCTGGTATCAGAAGAAATTGCATTTTATTGTAAACTGACTGGTCAACAGGGACTGGAACCGTCGATCCCGCACCCTATCTCTCCGTCCTATCAGGTAGCAGGCTAATCTTCGCACAAGTTTCGTATTTTTGATGAACCAAACCATCAGCACTGGAGTTCAGAAACTGGATTGGCGGCGAAGCCAGGATCAACGAGTACTGCCATAATACAGCTGTGGAGGGTGGCAAACGCCTCGCCTCGGTTCTTAGTACTCATGTATTGGATCCCGAAGGAGATCTGACTGCCAATATGGTTTGCGCTTGAGTTTCCTCCCTCCTCACCTTGGTAACTACACGATATTTACAGGTCAACGTGAAGCTTCCCCTTCCTTCCCATATCGAATACACCCCAGAGTTCAACGAGAAACTCTCACTTAAACTTTTAGAAGGGTACAGTATGTCTTCGCGAATATATCATCACAACGGTGCTTGGTGGGTGCGGTGCTGCACACAAATATGGAATGAGGTATGTACTATATGGCTTCTGCGATTATCCCTTTTCGCAGATTTGATACCTTATAGGTGGAGGATTTTGATAAACTCGGGAAAGCTTGGTTGGCTGTGATTGCTGAGATATTACAAGAATTGTAAACGGAATGATCATGTGAAGTTTAATAAGGTCTCGACGTTTGCATCGTGAAACAGGTGAAGCCGATGGGAAATAAGCTTATCTGGTACTTACATAGCATGTAGATACTAGACTAAGATAGATCTCGACGAATTAGTGGAAGTTTGAATCAAAATATGACGATATTATCATGTACATCTTCAATCCTATCGTCCTACGTATATACGAGTATATATAACAGCTACATGATTTCCCCGTTCTTTCTCATCACACACAGCACAGTTCAGAGTATCTAACCTATTCTTGATTATTTTGAAGCTTTCTTATCCAAACGTAGGGTTGAACGTTGAAGGCGGGTTGATGGGCAACGGGATACCAATCCTCCTGCGCTCAGTTTTTCCCTGTGTTGAGTTACTCACTCTGGAATAGTAATCCTCCCCATAAAATGCTTGCTGCTTCTAGATTGTTGCATATCTTAATATGTCATAATCCGAACGTTTTGTCATCGCCACGTCCTGTTGTGCCACCTCCCGCCCAGATTCTTCCTCCCAAATCCTTCAACCACTTCAGCGCTAGCAGAGATCGCAACATCTTATTCTCGAAAACTCCTAGAACAACTTGGGAGGAGAGAGGCTGTTATGGGGTTGGGTATAGAGCTGAGGAACGTGAAAGGGAAGAGAAGAGGGTGTTCCGCCCTTACGCGCCAGCTACGAGCGAGTCACCGACAGAACTTGAACTCGCGGCTCATTAGTGAGAGGGTAAAGGATTTGGTCCAAAAATAAATGGGGTAAACATCATGCATTATGCATTCTAGTCCTGCGTACGCGCTTGAAAGACTCCTTGAGATCAGAATTCATTTTATGTTGCGATGTTGTTCCATAAGTAGGCTTGATTAATGTACAGCAGTGAAGGATTACAATATTTTTACAGTACTTGTGCTCATGCCTATCGTGAGCATGAGTCAATTGGGCGGATGAAACAGGACTCTGAACCTACCAGATAATTATACGATCGACGGTCTTCACAGCGTTCTAGGTACTCCCGCTACGGTATAATCCAATCATTATATACTCGACGTAACATGTCGAACCACATACCTCAATCAAACCCTCAATTCGCTTTTTGATATTGAGCGGGTCAGGTTGGAAGCGACTGGCCATCTGCCGTGTTACTTCGTTCATGAGGTCGTTATGCGTCATATGCTTTCGATCCTTCATGATGCGCACAACACACGCCTACAAAAACAAACCCCAGCTCGGCCTGCGACGTCGGAGACAAACGAGAATGTTACGCACCTCAATTTGATGTTTCCTCTCTTCATCAATACGATCTCGGGTCTCTTTTCTTTCCTCGCCAGATTCCACCCTAGACGAAATCGTACTGATTTTGATCTTTTGCATCGGTGAAGTGAAATTATGGTCAAAAGAAAATGAATCGTCTGTGTTAATATCTCGACCTGGTGGGTGTTTTTTAAGGACCTTGAACTTAGCACATGCCAGGGATTGAAGATGTCGCTTGAGTTCGCTCTCAACAATGCCTGCACCCTCTTTAATCTCCTTCCAATTTGTGAAACGATCTCAGAATACACTGCGGAGGACGCAACGGTAGGCTCACCCAATAAGTTAGGTAATCATCCTCTCCAAGGTCACTAAATAAAAGAAGGATAACCATCGCAAAAGTTGATACATTGAGCTCAATCTTTTTGGCCTTAAATGATACTCGTATGTCAGCATTACCCAAGGAAGGTTGCCATGTGAGGCGTCGTCCAGAATGTCGTGACAGGTAGAACTGTTCGAATGACTTGCAGGTCTCCAGCAGTTCATCAGGCAGTATGCAAGAAGAGGGGGATTGGGAGATTGGCCAATAACCCGACGTCATAACGGTAACAGAAAGCTCAACCTTTGGTGGCTGTGGAGGATGTCAGAATCAATCAGCGAGTATGTGTCATGACATGACAAACTATGGTCTGTTCCAAATGGGTGCGATACGTTTGCATCATGTCAGCGGAAATCTTCATGTCGTGGAACATTCCCTCCAATTTCTGGGTGAATTGGTACCCACATTCCACCTTCAACTTTGCAAGCATACCGCGTTCTGCATCATCGGATACAGACCGGCCGTGAAGAAGGCGCTTCGAAAGGTGACTCTTGTAATAACGCTCGAAAACATCTTTGTCCGTCAGGAACCTGAAGACTGTTATCGTCTTATCTAACACAGCGTCGATCTCGCTGTCGTCTTTCTGAAAGTTGGCAGATCAGTGAGAGTCAGCATATATGTGGTCAACTGACCCCTTTGAGACCCTTCTTCAAGTTGTCATCAATGAACAACGAAATGAATTCGGGTGCCTTCTCGTTGCCATTAACAAACGATTCGAAAGCCTGTAAAAGGAGAAAATATGTGCTAACTTGGTCATTCTTCGCGAAGCACTGCCTACCTCGTTCAGAGCGCTCTCCAATTCTCTGTCATTGTTAAATGCTTGTTTCCAGATGGAGTCGAACTTATCCTTGAGGTCAAGAACATCTTGAACCCATCTCAAGGCCAAAGAGAGTGTCTGGGCATTTGAGTTTGGCGTTCGAGTTTTGCCTTTGCCCTTACGGCTTGGATTTTCCGCTCCGTTTTCCGCTCCATCACCTTCTACGTCGACGTCGCCACCATCTGTTCCGAGAGACAGACGGTTGACCTCTTTTCCACGGTTTGCAATAGAGTCCTTGAGTGATCGCTTCAAGCATGGCAAGCCCGTCGGCACCATAGTGAAAAGGCGGTAGAGACGGGCAAGATTGCCCATGTTATCCTTGTCCGAGTCAATCATAGTATCCAAACCCGAGTTGGGTAGAGAAATGATGGTGGAAAGATGAGGGGTTAAAAGGTTGTCTTGTAGAATCTGTCGAAGGGGAATCGCGGTCTGTCTCGATAAATAGTGGTGTGCGCGGAGCTCTTCACTGGCAAGGCCATTTTCTACCTGAAAGGAAATGAGAGATTTCAAAGTGAGAGTAAATCGTCACCAACCCTACGTAGGAATTCTGGAGCATCGCAAGATTCCAGCCACTTCGCACCTTCAGCCTTATAGAACATTTCGCTCTCTCGAAGAATTGCAGGCTCTAGATCACGCTTGTAAACGGTAACACAGGTATCATCGACATCGAGGTTGAGAAAGACGTCGACACATCCCTTTACGGGTGAATGATTGATACCATATCCATCCCGGTCAAACTGGATTTGCTTGAGGATGGCCTTGACAAGGTGATCTTGTATCGGAGGGCGAATAATGTGTTTCAGAAAGAGGTGAAGTCCGGCGTCCCATATTTCTGGTACATGATCAGTTTTTGTATACACCCGATCCTTTGACCTGCGCCTTAGAATGCGGAATGTACAGAAACAACGGCTGAGACGTTACCATGTATTTCAAGATCTGCCTCAATCTAGCCATGTTTGCTGAATGGTCGTCCCAAATGCTCCTCAGTCCCTTGAGAAGAAGCTCTCCCTCCTGGTTCTGGTGCATAGGGTCGTCGACGACGCCTGTCGGGAACACTGGGATCACCTTCTCCCTGGCAAGCTGGTCGAGATTTTCTGCGACGAGTTCATTGACGCCATCGTACAACATCTTCCCTTCTTTATGAAGGACCATATTGTAGGCGAAGCGATAGTTCTCTTCGAAGGAGAGATTTGAGGCATCATGGTTTTGAATCTCGCGAATGTTAGTAGCCAATTCTGACCATGTTTTTTCCGCTGAGAAGCTTGATCCGTGCTGGAAACGGAAAATCAGCAGTCTCGACGCGTGTGGAGCTCTCGAACGCACTTTACGTGGAGGTCTCTGTGATTACCGGACATCTGAATATTTACTGGATTCAAGAACGAGAGTCAAACCACACACGATTTTGGGTTTCCTACGGGCAGCTAAGTTTGAAGCCTGTTAGATACTGGGATGAATAGAAGTCAACAAGACTTCGTACCACTGGCCATCGTCAAGTGTAAACTGAACTTGAAGGAATCGGCCCGTGACTCAGGTTGTGACGAACTTGTTACGATATGTACTTGATGAGTCAGCACTGGCAGGTTGCGAAGTTAGACTCGCTTTGGCAAGGAACGTTCAAGCTCACGATCAAGTACTTATTCAGAACGATATATGTATGCGCGAACGGTATCACTGATAGTAGTAATCAATAGTAATGGGTACATATATGAAATGTGGACACCAGGGGACAATTCATTACTTTTGCTCCATTTATTAAAATTCAAGTCGGATGATAACAAGACAGCGGAGGATTGTTGGAAACCTGGTGAAGTTGCATGCATGAAGATATATGGTAAGTAGATTGTGCGGAAAAAATTAGTGTGCTAAGCGTCTGTAAATATGCCAGTCTAAACGAGTGCTATGACGAGGAGCCGGACGATCGGACAAAATCCGTAAAATACTTGCGGAAACCTTTGCCATCTAGATCCCGTAGTTTCGTTGTAAATTCTAAAGCAGTTTCTTGAGGCCAGTTTTGTGATGGGAGGAATACCGACAAGAAATAGTTGTATGCTTCAGTCCCTCTAGTCTGGCAGACGATTTGCAGAAGATTAGCAATTTCATGAAGCACCTACGCACAGCGCTATCAATGGAATGGTCGATGCAATAGGGAATGGTACTTACCACCATCATTTGCCCGTCTTTGGGATTAAAGTCTGGGAGAGAGAGTACACGGAAGGCCGTAGGAACAAGCCGCTCGTATATGAACCTATCGAAGCCCGGTAGGCTGTTAGATTCGGTCTGCCCGTCTTGTTGGCCCCATGTTGTGACACATCGGTTCAGGAACGTGAATGCCGACTTCTGGCTGGGCGGATCGGAGACGTCTTCAGCTAGCCGCTGCATACTTTCAATCAAGGTCTCAAAATCACGGGAGTTTCCTTGAAAAAGGGATTGAGAGGGAAGCAAATAACTATGCTAAGAAGCTTACTGTCTGACGTAAAGACCCCTTCAAGCTTTGCAGTCATTATGCTATTCAGCAGCGCAAGGTACGCTTTCTTAGTGTCAATGTGAGAACGCTCGTCATCGGTACCAGAAACAGGCTGCGATAGAAAAGCGGTTATGTGTGCGCCGAGAGGCCCAACCAGTTGATCAAGTACATCAAACATGTCTTTCTGAAGGCTCATAGTCGTAAGAATTAAGTGATATGTTCCGGAAAGCAAGACAAACCTGTAATTTACGAATCAACAAGCCAATGAAATTCATGAAGTCTACTAACTCGGAGGGTTCGAAATGAGCAAGGAGATTGGACATGAGTGGGGGTATGAAATGAGTGATGCTGGGTCCTGTACTAGCGAGAAGCCTAGCAAAGGCGAAGCGGGTCTAGGTTCAAGAATGGACAATAAGCTTTGAACATGACAGAACTAGATTTACATACTGCATCCCGAACAATTTTGATTACGTTCATTGCCTCCAAGCACACGAGAATGGCTTGGGCCACCTGTGCGAAAACATCCAAAGGGGGTAAAATATAACTTGGAGGGGGTGGCTGAGGATAATCCGGGAAGCCTTTTGAAATATTGCCTAGTGCCATAATGATATGATGAACTTTCACAATGGGTACAGCTTCTTGTCCACCCTTGGTAGCTGCTTGAAGATTGACAGAGAGCTCGTCCATCAGTGGCTTCACGAGTGAAAGCAAGAGCGAAGCCTGCTGCTCCGGTGTTTTGAATAATAAAGAGCAAAGAATACCAGCAGTCTCGTATAGATATAGCTGTGAATCGAATGCGGAGCTTCTAACAACCTCCGTCAGGAGATCCGTTTCTGAGTCATCGGGTTTCGGAATTTCGACCTCTATTTGCAGCAGATCTTGTACGCTGGCGATGATACCGGCGCAGATGTCTGTAGGAATGTCGTCTCTGCCTTCTTTGATGAACTTATAGAAGAGATAAAATAATCTCAACCGGAAAGCAGAGTCATCGTTGTGAAGACCTCTTCAATGGGATGTAAGTAGGCTAAGAATACGATGTGGTAGAAGGGTTGACTGACCGACTATCAACCATTGCCTCCAGTGTGGGAATGATGCACTCTTTACGAACTTTGAAGAAATCGGTGTATCGAGCAACCGTCTCGAAGAACTGAAGAGCGACTGCACGATGCGGATAAGACGATATACCGGACTGTACGAGTGCATAGAGCATTTCTCCGTGGGTGGTCAACGGGTACTCTGAATAATCTGTCGCTTTTCGCCTATCTTTGTCTACAGCCGGGGCTTGACAGAATGCTGCTCGACCTTTACCGCCGGCTTCGGGATGTGTGTTTAAGCACGTTTCTTCACCCATGTTAAGGATTCACTTACTCTTGTTGATCTCACCAAAAATATAAACGAGATAGATGCCAAGCTCCGCATCGTGCCATTTGATTGAAACACCATTTTGATAGGCTGTAATGGTATTTAACGCAAGTGTACGCACAGCTGTTGTAACGAGATCTTGGTCGATGGATAGGACTGAATCCATAAACGTCCGCAACTCCTATATAATGCTAGCGTGTCAGATTCCCCTGCATCACATGAATTCGCAATTAGTGGATACCTTGCGTATTTTGTCAAACTCAGCATTATCGTCTTCGTCTACATCGTCGGGGTCTGCATCCGGATCCCATTTCATCTTCGTTAGAATGACCTGAAGGAGAGAAGTAAGGAATGATCGTTTTGTGTCATCAATCGGATCAGAAGAGATCTTCCTGCTGCGTTTATACTGCACGGATCGAGTGTGAGCATGGATCAATGATACAATCGAAGCACACGCACGCTGCTAAGTATGACCTGCAGAAACGGGAAAACCGTAGAGCAAGTGTCATCATAAGGATCTGCCAAGAACCGAAGCAGAACAGGTTGTATTTGTGTCAGGTAAGTCGAAGCCTCAGAACGAATATTTTCATTCGGGCAATCCTGAAGCCTGTTCAGACTCAAGATAACGAGTATGGTAGGATACGCACATCTGAGAGCTTGGAAATTTCTAAGCCCAGTACATTGAGCAACTTTCCTAGCGCTTCGCGATATGATTCTTCTCCCTCGTCTGTATCAGAACCGCGTTCTAGTTGCTGGGTTCTCGTTTTGGATTCTAACGCGTCCAACACCTCTCCCAAAGAAAGCACTTTGAGGAGACTCAACTTGTCCGCTGGTTCTTTCAGCCCCTTCGCAACAATACGCAAGAGAGCTACAGATGTTGCTAGCCGGATAGGTAAAGAAGGATCTGCAAGCAAATTGAACAGAAGCGGGACTGTGATTGGAGTCACCGTTAGGTTGATATCGATCCATCCTTTACCACCATAAGCCTGAGCACGGATTGGAATAGGAGGAGGGCTTACCAACGTAAGAGCCAAATGTCCTGATGCCCCAATCTACCACTTCGATTGCACCATCCAGTTCGCGAGATGTCTCGGACAAGTTCTCGCGTTTTCGTAAGATCGTCATTCTTTCGGAGCCTTCTGCCACCAGAGTCAACACTGCCTCGTTAATGCCTGCCGCATCTCGCTCCCGTACGGCATCTCGAACCCGCGCATCGCGAGTGTGGCGATCAGCATCATATGGTCGAGCAGATTTAATCATCTGGTCAGCCACTTCACCAGAGATTTCGAGGACGATGTGGAAGAAGAGGAGAGAAATGTGCCGGTTGAAACTCGATTGTAATGAGCTATTACTCGGTCGAATGAGAGTAAAAATATCCGAGAAGAATGACGGCCATTGTTGCATATATGTGCACAAGAAGAAAAGGGTCAATGTATGAGAGAACTTGTTTCGAAGAACTGCATGGATGGAGTAAGCAAGTAATCAAGGAGAAAGAAGCATCAACTTGCATGTTGCATCTGCCTCTGCAGAACCCAGAACGTATTCAGATTGGATATAGGATACCAAAGCTTGCTGTAATGTCAGAAAAGTCTCTTCGTCCAAAGGCTGGAAGCTGTCAATAAGAAATGAGCTTTCCACACAGAGTGATAGTCACTGAAAAGAAAGCAGCCCAGGAACAACCGGCTAAAGTGCGCTTTAGTAGTTTACATTCCTCTAAAGTAGAATACGATCCGGGAACGCTGGCGATAGAAGGGTATCCTATGACTCACCGGTTGTCAAAAAACTCGTCCAGTACGCGAAGCCCAAAGAATCGCGCCTGCAGCGGATATTTCCTTGATCCTTCTGCATTCTGATCAACAAACAGTGATAGAGCTAGTCGCCAAGTACTGCTCGCGTTTTGTTGGAATGTCGAAACATATGCAAGGGCTTGCTGATGTAGGGAGAGCTGTGTTGGATCAGAAGCGATGATAATGGCTTGCGCAATTTGATCGAGATCGCGCTCCATCGATGCCAGCTGATCCTGGTAGAATGTGCTGGAAACACACGAGAAACCCTAGCACCGAGGAGCAAAGCAACAGCTATTGGAGTCAGAAAGTGAAAACTTGAAGGTGATCGTGAATCGTCACGGACGATTGCACTGATCGGGACAAAACTGGCACGTGCAGTCGATCATTTTCGACCCTGCATACTTGGGTTGAGCCTTTGACTTGAGTCTATCCACAAAATTTGACAAGCATGTACGTGTTGTAGATTCGCAAACCGACAGTAAATATCACCTGAGACTTTACCTTTACTTCTTGTTTCGAGTTGTCCCTATAGACAAATCATTATGCGCTGCAGTGTTTATGACTAATAGGCGAAGATAGAACGGATTTAAAATGGCATTCAGTAGTCCAATATGTACAGCTGCCCTGTGAGGAGGCTCATTGCTACCCTCCCCGTGGCTTCGTCGAATGCTAGAGATTGGCATGTGTGCAGAGGGCCGAACGGGAACGCAAGATGTTTGGGAAACAAAGCCCCAACTTTTGATGAGGCGGAAAAGGTACTTCTCATCACATCGAATTCGTCAGTGTCCCAGTGACGCTGTAGCCAGACTGCACGACGACCAGTCTTCCCTACGCACACTTTATCCACAGACGTCTTTGCACCAACAGCGAAGTTTTGTATAGTGACTCTGGGTTGGGCCAACTCTGAATCTCGCCCCATCAGATCTGGTATACGAAAAACATAGCCTCTCATTTTTTCTGGGCGAAGTCCCGTGTCGAACGTTACGACTGAAAGACTTGATATCCCATCTCTAAACTCCGCAGAGACGTGAAAATCAAAGTCTTTCGAGGGGAAGCGAAATAACTCCAAGTTGGCGATTAATAAATCATGTCCTTGGATAATAGAGGAATCTGGTGACCCATGGCCAAACTCCGAACCCGAAAGCTCCTCGTATTTGCAGAGACGCATGGCAGATGGCAGGGCATAAACGCGGACCATTAAAGTGGTGCCCTCCACTCCGACAAGAACGATACAGCTTGGACAAACCACCAAGGCCAGCCGCTCGAAGGTCTGTAAAACATATACTCAGTCGAATCAAAGGCGTATCATTGATCACCTCCTAAGAACACTGACGTGAGGTAATTCAGGGTCAATTAACACTTCGACGCCTGTGCCCACGTGGATCAAAAGTATTTCATATGATGGAGGGTAAGTCATATCCGAAAATTTTGCAATTGCTACCCCCACGATGTGGCGACAGACATTGACGTCTGAAATTGTGCCCATTGACTCAGAAATAGTGTAGGAGTGACATTGGTGAAGGCCCCCGAGAGATGGGATATAATCGGCGTCTTCCTTTAGCATTACGGTGTACACCTTTACTCGTCTTAGCGATAACGATCAGTCAATCTTATAATATTTGGCCACCAAATAAAACTCACTCTCTGCGCGTTGGCAAATCATCGCGATCATAATCTACGACAGCAACGATAATCGCTTCTGACTTTACCTGAACAGCAGCAGAAAACATCAGGGCAACGCGATGTGTTCTTAATGAAGCCACAAGGTGGGCAGCATGTCCAACATCCCATACGGATATATGGGATCTCGAGAGGCAGACAAGGTAGGAAGGTGTGACTAGTTGCATCTTCAGAATAAGTCCATCATCTGATACCGGCAACATCCTGCATTGGCGAATGTACGGGACCTCGTGTCGCCAATTATGGTCCAAGCGTAATGCGTCAATGATGCCACGTTGAACCTGTTGACTGGAAAGCGACTGTACTTTATGGTCGAGGGGTAGATCCAAAGGAAGATCAAGCTTCATTTGATGCCAGACATAATCCATGCATCCGAATGCGTGGAGGCCACGACACGTCTGCGTGTCACGCAGGGTTTTAGAAAGTTAGACAAGGAGTTCGTATGCTAGAATGGACTAGTGGCCTCGATGAACCTACCTGCTTGAGAACTAGAAGATCCTCAGGAGAAATATAAGCACATATTGCTAGGCGTATGTCCTCAGGAAGGTCGAGAAAGGTTGGCATGGTGGTAAATGAGCAATCGACGATTCGAAGATAACAACTTTTTGTTGAACAAACCGTGACAAAGCCGGCGGGCCGGCAGACTACTTAAGGATCTCCTTTCTTGGACACGCCACTGCCAGTGCAATGAATCCGAGTCATAACCTTTCTACCTTCGAGACCCTGGAATATCCTCCTTCCTCTGGCATGTCCGAGCTCGATAGCCTCTCAGATTCGGACTGGCTTGATATTTCTAGCAACCGTGAGTCGGACGATAATGACTCAGTCATCTCTGCAGATAGTGACCACAAGATCGGTTCCATGCCATTGTCTCGACGGTCCTCAATGAGCGTGGGTAGCTCCAGAGAGGGCGACGTCGAAGCTTGGGAAGGCTTTATCGATGACAGTAGCGATGAAGGAGAGAGAAATATTGAGGATAGGGCAGTGCCTGCTGCATCGATGACTGCGGACGTAGAAGACGATCCGATTGACCCTGAAGCAGCGCTTGCCGGTCCCGCCCATATTGAAATTGCCGAAGAACAACGCGTCATGGAGGCTCTGGACCAGAGCCTCGTCAGCACTTTGTATGCATCTCGCTCAAGTGTCGGCAGTACCCACAATTCTCTGCGCGACCTCAGATTGTCCTTCCCTGATCCCCTCACCAGTTCTCACGATGAACTTAACAGATCTTACAACACTGTCTCACCTTCAGAAATACATTCTATCCCAACAGATCTGTCTGAAGACACTACCACAGACGATTCCCCTGACCAGGATGGCACGCCAGTAGATCCCCTGAATTCCGAAGATCCGGGTCTGCGCGCTATTGCATCCGAGGTGCTTGATCAGGAAATCCAAATTACTTCCGCGGACAATAAAGCCGAGTTTGAGGTTGTTCTCTATGGCTCGTCGTCCTCGGATAAGTGGAATTTCGTTAAGGAGTTGGTCCGAAAGATCGCGACAGCCTCTGGCCGCACCCTACACGACGCTGTAACATCCCCGGGCAGTTTAATCCAGTACCTTCACCTGGAACGTAAGATCGATGACTCCCTGAGCATCTCTGAATTTGTCGCTGTGCATGATAGAACCGGTGACATTTTAGATTCCAAGGTTGGTACATTTACTTTTATCGTCTGAGATTGACTACACTGCAGTTTCAGTCCTTAGCTCAGGCTGTTGCCGGACGCCCCTCCTTAGCGATCATTTACCTACCCGCCCCGCTCCAGTCCATTCCAGAGCACAACAAATATCTACCTGTCTTCGCTCCCGCTACGTCTTCTGATGAGCTCGCATCAGTCGCTCGTATCACTGCCCGCCATGATTGGGAGAATCTTCATATCTCTTCAGCAAAGATTGCATATGTGAACAACGGAATAGATTCGCCTGTGTTCGATTGCAAGAACGTAAAGCAAGTACCAGAGTGGCGGGCTAATCAGCTACTACAGCACCTCAAGAATGCCCAGACAAAGAAGAAACCTATTAAATATATTGCTGACCACCTGAACTCCGTCCACGCGGTCACACTGTATGTTTATTCATCATATTGACCGAGATAAACAGCAATAATTCCTATCATAGGTTTGCCTTGATGTCGCTGATTGTAGGGTTCGCGGCGAACACTGCGTTCCGAGTGCCGTCTGCCACAACTCCAGCCCCCGCCAGCACCTTTTGGAAGATCTTCGGTACCGAGGTCAATCGTACAACGGTGCTCGCCACTACTGCTGGAGTCACCAAACCCACCGTCACTACAACCGTCAAGAACGTGGCCATTTCGATCTTGAATCCAGCTGCAACCTCATTGACTATTTCTTCCACTCCGGCATCTGCAGCTGACAGTATCTCTACAATCCCGGAGAACCTTGAGTCGATGCCATTCGCATGGATCGACCGAGCCAGATCAGGGAACGCCGTTATTGTACGTCCCACAAGTCAGTTATCCGTCGATTCAAAGCCCCCCGTGACCATGACACCACATGCCCCGAGCGTTGCTGGGCCGTCAAAGTCCACTAGCTTGAGTTTGAAGGTCGTGGATTCTTTGTCGGAGGCCCTAGACATCAGAGTGAAGGCTTTGGCGGAAGATATTCGCAATGACTTCGACGACCTGATGGAACTACTTGATGACCTTTCCCAAGGCTTCCGGCGGCAGACACAGAGCACAATGGAGCAGTCGAAGAGCAAAGCGAGCGCTATTTGCGAAAGCGTAGTGCATCGCAATGACAGGGCTCGGGAGAAAGCAAAGGAATTGAAGAAGATCGGCGAGGAGCTGATTGTGGCCGCCGGCGAGCTTTTCAGGGAGAGGACGGACATTGCGAGGAAGAAAGCACGCAGCATCGGTTTTAATCTGGTCCTTTTTGAAACGTGGCGTGATTATCAGAGAGCGCATGGGCAGTGGGTTACGAGGCTGAAGGCTCATGTCAGAGACGTAGAGCATCGTCGTCGTCGCGATAGGATGAATAGGTGTAACCGAAAGTTGATCGGGCGGAAGATCCAAAGGGCTCCCAGAGTCGTTGGTTGTGCCTTTTAGGCCTTCTCCAAGAAATTACTTCCGCTATTTTGTATATCATCCATTTGTATGTATAAGTACCACGATTAATCTGTATGTAAGATGGAAAGTATCGGTATTGAAGTCCAATAGAAGTAAAAATTGCCATAGAATATGTGGACACCCGTAAAGAACGTCACGGTGGACTCGCGCGCCAGGACAGTTCGGACTTACATCAGCAGGCGAGACGCGTTGACCGCGTGATACGTAAATTTGGCGGGTCCGAGTCAGCGTCAGATCCGTGGACGGCATCCTTCTATAGTCACCTTGACGCTTAGTGACGGGTGATATTTCTGCCATCGTTTTGAATTTCCCCGTCTTCAGCCCTCAGGCCCATTGTATTACGGCGCCTGGTTCAAACCAGCCTAGTTGTCCTCAAGTTTCAACATGGACATCGATTTCGACTTCGACGCGTTTTTCCGCGAGCAAGACAAACGCATGAATCTCCCTGGCGATTCGGATATCAACGACTACCTCGCCCGCATAGGCACGGGCTCAAGGTGCATACAGCTAAATTCGCATCCGCGTCTCGTTCTGATGCCTGCGTCCAGGAGAGTCGCAAGTCGCTCGACGCACGCTGCCCCCCAGGGTTCTGAAGAGTCGGAACACACAGTTCAGACTCCTCAAGCCCGATGTCTATCTCTATCTGGGAATACCGTGGAGAATGTAATTTATAATGCAGAGACACTTGAGTCAAGGTAGCATCCACGCGCTGTCTACTCCTAGCTAAACACATTAGGTTTTCTTCGTTTAGCGTGCGAGTGGAGAAAGGGGATCACAAAATATGCTCGAAAGATTTCCGGCGACTCGAATCGTCATCATATCATGGCGACTTTTCAATACCAGAGTGAGCCACTTCAGTTTACGGCTTTCGCGTTTCTTGTAGTAAACTCCAATTGTAGCGCCACTGGGTCGGTCAAGAACGTCGCAAACCATCCATCCAGAGCGTTTGAACACGATGCGCAGTCCTCGGCCTCTTCTAAGAATGCCCGCTGGCAGTCGGCGGGCGCTGTGCCCGAATCGCCCGTCGCCTCCCAGCCAGAGACCGCGCTCCCGCCTGAAACCCGCAAACGAAAGCCCTCCCCTGGTGACACTTCCGAAGTGTCACTCACCAAGAAAAGATTGAGGTCTAGAAAATTGCTGCCTGAAACGCCAAGTTCGCCATTACTTGAGGAGATCACGTCGTAAGTCTTTGGACACCTTGTGTGTCGGAAAGACACTTCTGACATGGCTAGGTTCACTGCAACCTTGTCACCCAAAAAGAGGACAAAGGGTTTATCAGAGGACGACACTAATTCCGGACAACAGGTCCAATCTTCCCCCAAGAAGCGAAAGATACCTGCTCTCAAATTGACAGCTCTTGTACCCCCCGTTCAAGCCATCAAGGTCCCTGATGATTCTCAACCTCGAACCTCGCCGATTGAAGATGTCAATGACCCTTTCCCTACGAGAGACACGATTGCCCAGAAAACTGACAATAATAACAAAGCAGTTTTACAGGCTGATCCAAGTCGATTGTATCTAGAAGTGAAAGAGCGAGTAGCTCAGCATTCATCGACAAAGCGGAGAGATAAAGTTATCAAAGTCAACGATGTCCACAAGAAAGCCGTGCAGCCTAGCGAGTTGTCCATCATTGATATATCGTCCTCGCCGCCCCCTTTACCTAGTACTTCCACTACTTCTCCTTCCACTGTGATAAACTCCACTGCCACAAGCAAGCGGATCACGAAAGATGAAAAATCCAAACTCAAGGTGGTCAAAGGAAAGAAGAGTAAGCCTCCAGCAATGACGCCAGTCGAGTACGCTACCAAGTTGCGCGAAAAGGCTGCTCTTCCACCTGCGGTTATTTCCAAGAAGAAATCGGTTAATAAATTTCTCGAGGGGATGAATATATTCTATACAGGGGGTGATATGCACTTTGCTTCCGAGCAAACGCGAGGAAGAATGGACCTCGTAAATATGCTCTTTCACTTGTCCGTGATCGTTCCTGATACAACAATCTTAGATTGTCAAGTACGGCGGTAATTTGTTCCCCACATACGATGCTGCTACGGTAACCCATATAATCACCGACGCGTCAATGGTACCTACCTTGAAAGCACTGGGGTTGAAGCGTCTAAGTGAGATACCTGACCACATTCCAACTGTTACTTGGAAATGGATCGCCGCTGGCATGGGAAGGGTAAATAAGGAGGGATGGATGCATGAAATTTTCTTGCATGCAGCATTTCGCGAGCGTATTGATGCTGGAATCAAACACTCGCGGGCGATCTGGAAGGGCAAGGAAAAGGCAAACGACAAGTCGTTCAACGCGGCAGAAGTTAGTCGAATATCGTGAGTCACGTTGCGCCGAAGTAGACTGATTTATTATCTCACGGTCATTACATAGCGAGTTTACGCAGGACAAGCCACGACGGGAGACATCTGTGCACTGCATACATAGCTTGCAGGATGACGACACTGATGCCGAGGAGAGTGATACGACAGGTGCACCTATATTTCCGCCATCCACTTCTGAACTGCGCCACATAACCTCAGCCTCACCTAATGTCTCCATCGTGAACCATCCAAAGGAAGACCCACTGGCTGAGTTCTATGCACTAGCGAAAGCTGAACATGAAACGGGGGTGAGGGTTTTTTTCTATGGAAACTCCGTTTTCAGCGCTGACGTTGTTTAACTCAGTGGTCGCGCAACGGAGAAGGAGATGACTCTGACCTTACGCCGTCTGATGTTGAGCCCGAGGAACCGGCTCCAAAACGTGTTGCGAAACGAGTATGTGCTCCATATCTTATCCATGTCGGTCTGATTAACACACTTTGAAGGGGTGGACGTGTGACAATAAAGAGCCTCAGCGACAAACCTGCGTCAACCAAGATATCATTGATAAGGTTCGTATATAATCTCATATACTGTCCATATTTCATAAGGATATACAGCTTCAAGAGCTCAAAGATCTTCACCAAGCCAAAGTTGGTGACGATGATCATTGGCGTGTTTTCAGTTACTCCAAGTGTAAGTAGCTCCCAATTTTCTCGAGAATCAGCTCACGCTTGCCTAGGCATACGTGCGCTGAAGAACCACCCCAAACGCATTGAGTCATTTGCCGAAGCTCGTTCAATCCGCGGTGTTGGTGATAAAACGGCTGCAAAGGTAAAATTTTAAGCGTGTGCACACATATCCCCGGCTCGCCTGAGCAAATGTAGATCATGGAAATTCTGGAAACTGGCGCTCTACGTCGTATTGGATATGAAAGAACGGAGGATGTAGAAGTCACACGCCTTTTCCAGGGCATTTATGGCGTTGGTGTGTTGTTGTGGAGTTCCTACTTAATATCCTACCGACTGAACTATTGGATATGCAGGGCAATCGACAGCCTTCAAATGGTATTCTGCTGGCTGCCGGACACTGGACGATCTCACTGCTGGCAAAGGAGGTGTCAAATTGAATCCAGCTCAAGAAATTGGTATTCGTTTCTATGATGGTCAGATAAAAAAAATATCCAATTGAACGCGACTCACCCATACTCATTATATTGAAGATATTAATGATCGTATGCCCAGGGAGGAAGCGAAAGCTATCTTTGACCTGATCAAACCGATAGGTGATGTTGTATGATACTCTTCAATTACTCTGCCGTTGATTTGCATTCCAGCATTGAAACTGGACCCGAAGCTTTTCGTTGAAATAATGGGCAGTTATAGGAGGTTGTATGATTATAATACCTTGTCGGCCTTGGGATCTAAACCATTTCCAGAGGAAAGAAAGATTGTGGAGACATCGACATCCTGATTACACGCCCACCAGACGACGGAAAGACGCACAAACGTATGATCTCCATGTATCCCAATGACGGAGTTGCTCATCGCTTAGTAGGAATTTTACCGCGTCTTCTGCAGGAGCTCCACGCTGCCAACATATTGACAGAAGATCTTGCTGTTCCTGAAGATCCAGACGACCTTGAAGCAATCTATCGTGGTCTTTGTCATATACCAAACAAGGATTCAAAACGAAGAAGGATTGACTTCCTCACAGTACCTTGGAAATCAAAGGGTGCTGCACTACTTTATTACACAGTAAGCATTCTTTTTCTAATACATTACATTACTTTTTATTGGATCGCGTTCTTCAGGGCGACGATATCGTATGTTTATTTGCTTTGGGGATCTTGGCTGCTTCTTATTGTCCTTGTTAGTTTAATCGCGCTATCCGCCTGAAGGCGGGTTCTATGGGTTATTCGCTCAACCAGCGAGGTTTGTTTGGAGGCGTCATCCGAGATACAAAGGACCGTCGCATTAAACTCAATAAAGGTGAGGTTTTCATAATGGATATTATCGCAGAAAATAACAACTATATAGGTTCACTCGTTGCTTCTGAGACGGAAGAAGAAATATTCAAGATACTCAATGTCCCATGGCAAGAACCTCATGAGAGAGTCCGAGGATGACGGCTGTTAGCGTTTCGAAGTGCTTCTGCCAGTGTCCCAAGGTGCACAAATTTCATTATTTCAAGGGAAATTTTCACACGACATCAGTTTTACCAATGGATCTCAAAGACCCATGATCACGGATTTAGATCCTGCAGATTCCGCTAGCTAGCTATCATGATTAATGCTCATTTGATCGACTTCTTTTGTTGCAATTGTTCTATGTCCTTGTTTTGCGATGAATTGATAGTTTGTTTCCCTCGTTCAGCGGCACAGAGATGCTGTGTACATACTTTTTATCTGTGGCGGTGCCAGTGCCAATGCATAATGCGTCCGACTATGCTCCGAGTCCGACTCGTCCGAGTTCTCGATGTTCAAGCTGAAAGTTGTGCTCATCAAGTTCACACAGACAGACTCGGATTATCCACCAAACAATTCCGTATCCTACCTACAGAATTCTATCTCTTGATACAACCGATGCATAAGAAAAGCGAGGCATGATTGACTGCCTTGGAGGCGTCTTGATTCGATGTACCCCGCCTCGTTTTTGCCGCATGGGTCTAATTATACTCTTAGATGAAGTTTTCCTTCAAACATGTGCTAGAATCATCTGGGTTGAGTTGAATTTCCTCGTCTCCCCTTACCCCGCCCCTGCCTCATGCGACTATTCGCCTTGTCCCTCGCCCTTGTTTGGCATGGGCACGCATTTTTTTCTGGGGTGATAGCATCTACCCAATGCAGACTCAAGGCACCTAGCAAAGCGGTAGCTGCGATTCAATCTCCTGCTTCATCTGGATCTACGAGCTCGAGCTCGAGTTCGAATACAGGTTTGCCGGCTTCTACATCTGCACCGTTCAACTATGGGACCGACAAGATTCGGGGAGTAAACTTGTGAGTCGAATCAGCTGTTCATGCTGGTGCCACTGCAACTTCTAGCTCACATTTCTGCATGGTAGGGGTGGATGGCTTGTTTTGGAGGTGAGCAATCCTCGGGTGATACAATCATGTTCAGTGTGCCAACCCACTCTATAGCCATGGATAACACCAAGCGTCTTCGTCAACACGAATAATAGTGCCGTAGTGGATGAATTTACGCTTGGTCAGCTGGTAGACCCACAAACGGCCACCAAGATCCTTACCAGTCACTGGGACACGGTATGTGAAAACACTCGCTGATAGGGCACCCGATGATCAAACAAATAACATGTGCAGTGGATAACAGAAGATGACTTTGTCGCCATCAAAGCAGCTGGGCTGAATCACGTCCGGTCCGTGAACATCCGTTGTACATTTTTAAACTCTCAACTCAAATCACACAGAATACCCCTCGGATACTGGTCTGTCCCACTGACATCTTCCGACACGAACACCTCGACGTCAGTAGCACCCTTCACCACCGGTGCCTGGACCTACCTCCTCCGCGGACTGCAGTGGGCGAAGAAACACGGCATCAATGTCATCCTGGACATCCACGGCGCGCCTGGTTCCCAAAACGGATACGACAACTCCGGCCAGCGCACCAGCACGCCCGTGTGGGCGCTGAATCCCGCAAACGTGACGCGTACGATTGACACGCTGCGGTACATCGTCCAGAACACGAATGGGATGGTTGATGTTATCGAGTTGCTGAATGAGCCGGCGGGGTTCCTTGGGAATGCGTGGGCACAGACTATCAGGCAGTTTTGGCTCGACGGATATGATGCCGTTCGACAGGCGGCTGGTGCAGGCATCAATGTCATGATTGGGGATGCGTTCCTTGGTGTACAGGTGTGATAGGTTTCCTCCGATCTGCTTGGATAGTGAGTTGATCACCTGGTTGTATAGAGCTGGGGTAATTTCCTGACATACCCGACGGGACAGGGGGTGTTGATGGATTTTGTACGCCCACGACTACCTCTCGTGTCACTTGGGAAATCTCATTCTTTCTTCTGAAGCACGAATACCAGCTTTTCAGCGACCTGGAGCTTAATCGTACCTTCAGTCAACACATATCTGTACGTTGCGCAACTGTCGTCTTGTTCGATACCCACTGAACAACTTGAATATCTACAGTATGCCTGCACATATATGAGTTCGCTCTCCAGCTTCGAGGCCCAGAACCTTTGGACCATAATCGGGGAATGGTCGAACGCGGTGACGGATTGCGCTCAGTGGTTGAATGGCAGGGGCGTTGGTGCCCGCTGGGACAATACTTGGTTTCCTGGTCCGAACACTATGTATCACGGATCGTGTGCGAACTATACAGGAAGTTATTCAGGATTCTCAAGTTCATACAAGACATTCCTGAGACAGTAAGTTAAGTCTTCCTTATGATGTATGGGATGTCTTGATGTCTTCTAGGTATTGGGAAGTCCAAGTTGAGATCGGCGAGAATATCCAAGGATGGGTGTTTTGGACGTGGAAGGTAACATGGTATTCTTCAGTTTGTTAGCAAGGCATTACTGACGTACTTCACTCAGGCGGAAAATGCTGACGAATGGAGTTACCAGAAGGGTCTTGAAGGTGGCTGGATACCAAGCGATCCCACCCAGAGGCTGTATCCGGGGCTTTGCAATTGATGCAGATGGATGGTTGACTGGATATCTCATACTGATACATGCACATGGGGACGTACACATACATTCTATATATTATAACTTATTACCCATCACTGGAGCCCATCTTCTGTAGTAGATGAATAAGACAGTTTACACACGTTTAAAATACTCCGTATAATCCCAATAGCAATATGAATGGTGAAATGATGTGACGAGATTTGTCCTTAATATACATTTGGAGGCCAATCTGCGAGACCTTGGAGAGCAGCGTTGCAAGCTTCACGCACACGTCGTTTGCTTGAGAGATCTCCCGACTGGCGGTAGCCTTGATTTACTTCGCGCATCTGGAATAAGGACGCCGTGACAGAGTCTGCGTATAAAAAAGTCAGACACTTGGAGGTAATAACAAATGCAAGCATCGCACCAAAGTTTGATTGTGCCTCCCTGAGCAGCTGGAAAGAAAGATTTGAACCGGGGGAAAGTGAAAAGACCAAACGAAATACGTACTCCCTGCAGCCTTGCCCCCTCCTGTTGAATCTGACCTGCATAGTAGCCTCCTCCGCTATACGCCAACTGCTGTTGAAGCTGTGCAACTTGGGATCCAAGATCCTTCGTCCTCCCATCCCAAGCATTCTTGAGGGCATCAAACGCATTCAGAAGCTGCTTCCAAGCAAATCCATCCCACGCCTCCAATTCTACCTTGTGAGTGCGGATGTAATCCCGTGGATGGGGATCACCCGATGGTGAAGTAGACGAAGGAGATGCTGGTGATGTGGAGTAACCGCCTGTGCTGGATGGGTTTTGCACCAGGTTCTGAGACTGGGACTGGCCATCCCAACCTTGGCCGATGGATGAGTATGGATCGAACTGGGCGACATATGTTGGGCTCTGGAGTTGTTGTTGGACAGGGTTATACTGCTGTTGTGGTTGTTGACCTTGTAAGTACCCATAACTGCTGCCACTAATGTTGGCAGCTAGCTGCTGTCCGAAGGAACTGGATGGTTGGAACGGAGTGCCAGGTGGCTGCTGTGAGACGAGGTATGGTGGCTGAAACTGCGGAATTGGAGCAGATTGGAGCCAGTGAGTGTACTGAGTGTTGTTTGGGGGAGAAGGAGTGGATAGATCAGGGAAACGAGACTGAGCATTGGTTGGGTCGCTTATGAAAGGATTATTAGTAAAAGCTGGAGCACTGTTGTACATGGAAGACAAGAGTTATGATAGCCGCACGTGACATTTGTAAATTATATACACCAACGACCACGGATGACATCATCGCTGTTTTAGTTTGGGAACAGGTAGCAATCCAAGAAGTCCGAATACAAGTCCGTACACTCCACACACTGCATAACATCTGAGTATTCAATCCAGTGGAGCTACAGCTAGCTTACCTCCAATGACTCCTTTCAAATATCCAAGACTCGACCACTGACCAAGTGTCAGCACAGAAAGAAGCCAGCCGAACACAATAGTAAGAGTCAGAACCTAGCATTGACGTCAGCCCTGTCCACAGATACCGTAACCATCAAACTCACAGGTATCACTGATGACAGTGTTTGTGATTCTTTCCATGAACGATACTATCCACCCCAAATCAAAGGTTATACAACTCAAATGGTTCTGGGACCTTACATTAGGCTCTACACCCGTTATCCATGGCGACATCAGCAGGTAGATGAATAGAGCAACGGTTGTGAGTCCATGTGCTAGAGCCCCGAGAGCTGCCGTTCTGTTTCGTGATTGCAAACCAGATAATCGCTCAAAATTGAGCATACGATACCCACGCAAAAGTTGACGCACCGTCCCCACGAACCCCCTGCGCCTTGGACAACCCGCCAAAGTTCTTGAAACGTCCCAAGATAGTAAGTGATCGCTCCACCTGGAACGACCAACTTGAGTTGTCGTATGGCGTGCTGAGATGTAGAAATTGGCGATGAACGCGTAGACATAAGAGTTATCTATAAAGCGATGGCCAGCGGGCTCCTTCAATGCCTTACTTTCAATATCACATGTCAATCATCCAACCAAGACAGGAGGCCTGTTGTGGCTGACAAACTTTTATTGAAAATTTCTCAGGGTAAAATTACATAGAACCCGCTCGACATTTGCTCGACATTGTACCGTAACCTAGCCAGGTACCCCCTGCCATCGCCTATGCCTTGTCTACTAAGCCCTGTCACAATTTGGCTCCTATTTTTGGTTCTTCCGAGACTTTCACGACCCTGACACACATCAGCCAAACGTCGATCAGTAGTACGTTAAACATATGCTCACAGCTTGCCCGTGTTACCACCACTGTACAACATCGGTAATGCAACAGGTGCTTGCTCAATACCGCCTTCCACAACGTGGAATCTCCTCTTGATTGATCCATCAATCAAACCTTTCGCGAGTTCTTGGATGGCAGCGGGGTATTCTGCTTCATAATCAAAGCTAACAATCCTGTCAGTTGCTCGTAAGGCCAATAAAATTGTGCCACCCGTACACGATAAATCCTTGTATTTTAGCACGTTGTGCGATGAGCGTTTGGTAATTTTGCAGGCCAGCAGGCTTTGTCGCCTCTAGAGAAACGCATTAGATAACAAACCAAAGGAAGAGCACAATACGCACGGTACTGAGAAATTGCACCTGAAAAATATGAGTAAAAGGTTGACCAATAGAAAGCAACTCTCAAGTCATACCACAAAGTATAATTCTCGCATTCTTGTTCAACCTTGTCAGCATCATGTCAAGTATACTGCCTCCAACATTGTCAAAGAACACATCGAGATATCCGATCTTCTTGAATTCCGCCCTAAATGTAGGGCTATTGTAATTGAAAGCCTTGTCGACACCCACTTCCTTCTCCAGCCATTCACATTTGTCGGCTGAGCCGGCAATGGCATAGACTTTTGCTCCAGCGCGTTTTCCCAGTTGACATGCTGTTGATCCAACGGCGCCCGCTGCACCCGACACAACGAGTGTTTCGCCCGGCTTAATTTGACCAATATCCCGTAGACCCTATCACCGGGTCGCGTTTAGTGAGAAGCGACTAAAAGCCGTATAACATACAAAGTAGGCTGTAAGACCTGATAGTACAGCACGAGTCGTTAATCTCAGAGCTCAAGCTTGATAGTGTCTATGTACGTACCTGGAACCCCAAGTGTGTTCAAGAAGTCTAACGGCTGGGTACCCTTGGGAACACTGCGAAGAATGATGAGAACATATATTTCGAATTTCGGGTACCACCATAAGTACATACTCGATTTTCTCAACATGCTTCTCTTCCATCACCACGTACTCAGTCATGCCTAGTCTCTAGATGAGCAAGAGAAGAAAAAAAAAACGCCATTGCAGACTTCTGACTCACCCCATGCGCCGCTCACCACATCCCCGACAGCAAACTTGCTACCTGGCCCAACCGCGACAACTGAACCCAGTCCATGCGCCCGCATTTTCTACCGGTCTCCCTCGCATCATATTCAACTTGAACAGCCCTCAAAGCAGCGGCTCACCTCCCCAATCTTCACAGGCGGCATATAACTTCGTGTATCCCTGATGTAGCCGCGCATCGCAGGATCCAGGGATAACCAGGTGACTTGAACGAGGACTTGCCCATTTCCGGGTCTGAGGTCGAAAGGCAGGACTTCAGTGCGGAACGTCGTGGGTACGATCTCGGCTACTGGCCGCTCGTTAAGAACGATGCGTTTGTATTGCTTTGGGAAGGGCATTTATTGTGGGATGTACTTGCAATTTGGGGAAGAATCACAGCATACTTCTGGCATAAGGTTATACTTATACTTGTAGGTTAGAACCAGGTGCTATGCGCCGGATCATTCTCGTTGGTATTTACCGGTGGTTTAAGTTGCTGAGTCAACCTCACCTCGGAGTTCAGTCGAATGGCCGACTAATGTACGCATTGTCACAATGCATAATGTTGGCATAATGGACCATTGTACACAACCTCTGCGGGGTCATTTCTATATCGCTGAGTAGGCTACACAATCTGTATACATAGTAAGTACAAGGCAAGCTAAACATAGATCCTCTCCTGGCAAACCTGACCAACTTGAAATCACAACTAAATTACCCGGATCTCGTTCAAGTCAAGTTTCGCGTCATTAAACTCGCGATCCGTTCTATGTGTTATTTTGTTTCGGAGATGGGTGGCAGGTCTCATCTGCAGCTCAACGTCGACCACGTCATTTCTCCTCAAGTTCAGGTGCTCCCTGCGCTGCGTTTCCCTCCTGTGGTTTGCCACAATATGGGCGTGCTCTAGCGATGCCCGAGGAATGACTTCAGAAATTTGCAAGTCTATCAGTATGCCCAAAGATCGGAGTAGCAATGGACTAACCTCTGTCCGAATCTAAGAGGAAGAACTCGTAAATGCTCACAGCAAAGATAGTCGCGGGGATGTTCGTGAGTGCTGCAATAGCACCATAGCTTCCTCCCCCCGCTAATTGTCCCTGTCAGTAATCACATGTCTTTGGGACACTGTGGAATTTACCTTTTGTTCCCCATATCATCATGGCCATAAGACGTGCACCCAGATCGCGGGCGGTGTTTGTAGCAACTAGGCATCAGGTCAGACTAAAAATGTGATCCAGACATATTTGCATAATCTTACGTCCTGCAGAGGCGAAGCCCCATACGCTGTTTCCGCTAAGTTGGATCGTCTCAGCTTCGTCTCCAGAAGGGAAAGATCGGCAAAACTCACTATGCTAGTCCAATGAGGGCTGGGGCGACTGGAGGAGGAACCAGCATATTAGTGGGATCGAGCGCTGCCCAAATAACAAGTCCAATGAGCGTATCCTGTCGAAAAGGTTAGTCGGTAAATTTGTTGCACAAATTCCACTAATAGCCACCGTAACAAATTCGTTCACGAACGCACTGAGGAGCGTCTGTCCAGCTGGCAAAAATAATGCGATTCCGCCGACAGGGCCCGCTTCAGAGACAAACGTGTCTAGAGTTCCTTTCTGTGCGAGAAAGGACGCCACTGCTTCGATCTTGAAACTGTACTGCACAAAAATGAGCAAGCAAGCAAAGAACGCTCCAAAGATCTGGGCGATGATGTATCTGCCAGTGGGCAGCACTCATTAGCATGTGAATGTATGCGACAAATAAGGTGCATACCGCACTGCTTTGAGCACCGGAAATCCTTTGAAGATGACAAAACAGATCGTGAGGGCTGGATTGAAATGGCCGCCTGACGTTCCAGCACACACTGTTATGGCAAAAAAAATGCCGAAGCAGTACGCGAAGCCGACTTGGAGCAGAGCTAGAGCCGTTGTAAGTAAGGAGACCCATTACTTGATCAGCGGTAGACTCACAGACAGTGGCTTTGCCAAGGATCTCCCCCAGCACGGCATTCAGCTGCGAACCGATGCCTATCCGAGTCATTGGGTCAACTCCATTCCTATAACAGTATGTTTCTGATGAGCTCACCAAAATACACGTAGAAAAACACTCCCAGCTGGTGATCGAGGTCAGCTGTGAGCAGCAGGGTAATATATGTTCTTACCATTTCAGCAAAACATTCCATCACCCAGTGAACTTCCTCCTTGTGCCTCTGCTTTTCCCATACCGTGAAGATCTTTGCCCGCGGATGGAGGTCACGCAAGTGTACAGTTGGCATTACAGACATCGTCGCAAACGAGAGCGCGGTGATCCTAGAAGTACGGGGCGGTTGTCCTTTACTTATCTCATGTTGCAGGGCTCTTTTATATTGCCCAGATCAAAGATCTGCCCGTCACGCTATTCATGCAGCCAAAAATTGTCGACGTTGGTTCACGAGACTGGCAAGAACATGGTATAATAGCGTAGCGCACTAAATCTTTGGATCTTGGTCCAATGGGGACTGGAGGTTGACGTCACCATTACTTGTTCAAGTTAACGGCTATACGTTTCGTTACTCGTCCGTGTCCATCATGATTGCAGCTTGCGGCGAACTCGGACCTGGAATTTCGTAGGAAGCACTCCTTGAATGGAAGTACTACTGCAACGGAAGAGCAGTCCCGCCCAATTGAGATCATTGGCATGGAAACACCACAAGTCAGATTGGTCCAGAGATTATGTATCGTGCGCCTTGCCAGTCTCCTGGTTCGATTCTACCATACCAGAACCTGCTGCGTCGGCCTGCACCCCGAGTCTTCTGTATGTTTTCTGAAATAAAGATAAACCTTGCAGCACTTGATCTCTGTCACATCCCAAATGACCTTCCATAATGCCCCCGTAGATCGAAACTGCCACGATGGACCGCATCTCGACGGCTTTATCATTGTGGCTTTATCCTTGTCTGTCTGTCACTCTCAGACAAACCCTAATCACGGTGCATTATGTTCAAGTCTTGTCTTGGCCTGTTTCATACCAAGAAAACGACTTTTTGTTGTAGTGGGAAGGATCGTTGGTGAGTCCGTAGCATCGGAATGCTCCGTCTACACTGTGGCACCTCTGGGAAGCATCGACTGATTTCCCGCGGATCGCTTAACAGCGTCTTCCTTAGCCCTTCCAAAGGAGTCGTCCAGCACGCCATTTATCGTCACGTCAGTAAACTGTCGTCTTATTAGCATGGTCTAGGGACTTTACAAATATGCTTACCTTGTGATCCATATTATGATAGACTAGAAACATTGAAAATGAAGATTGACGCGTTTGAGTCCTACCATACCATGAGATTCAGATCTGGTAGGGTATTCCACTCGGAAATAGATATATATGCAAGAACACAGGTAGTAATCCAGTAGCAGGGTTACCGGAACACACGTAAGGCCCCTGGGAAAGACCTTCCTGATGCACCGCTTTCGGGGCGCGGGGTTCATCAACGTACGTCGATAGAAGACCTAGGTGTAATATCAAGTTGAACCACAGCGCTGTGCCGTGGAAGCCTGGAAGGAAAATGTTCCGTGTTAATGAACAGAGGTGACAGTGTGTCAGTGTGCTCTATCATATGTACAAGGAATTCGTTCGTTCGTAGGCTAATCCAGGAGCTTCGAAATGCTTCTCGTGATTAAGCAGTAGGCGAAATCAAGAGAAGCTTTACCCGGGGAACTTAATGAGGGAAGTTACGCCGCAATCTTCTGAAGGATTTCGCAAGTCCATCCGGTAAAGATCTTCAAGATTCAATGCGCCCATAGTGAGTAGATGGATATGTGGGTACTTGGTCAACCGCGCTTATTTCGCGGTGACAGGTGAACGCGGAAGTGACGGTAAGCGACGAGAGCATGATTTCAAGGCGGATAGGCGCAGTGAATAAAGTCAGATGCTGACCTCTGAGTCCTTCCCCAGGAGGCAGCTCCATAATAGCACATGAAATTGTAGAGCAATATCACGGCGCATAATTCAGCTAGATGATGGGTTATATGTCGGCCCACTTGTGAAAATTCCGAAGTGGAGGTATAGCATGCTTGCGAGGCAACCACACGGAAGGTGGCGCCAGACGCCCGGAGATGACGCATGCGATGGAGTGCGAGAGAACGGATGGAAGCAAGGATACGAGTCGACGAGCAACAGAGAGGTGGTAACCTCGACCGAAGCTGCTGACAATGCGATTGAAGTTGGATTGAAGACTAACATTCGCTCGCATCGGAGTCCGATCGAAAGTGCCCAGGATGATTTTGAATACTGGTCGAATGTCGGATGGGTAAGATAAGCAAGAAGGTCATTCAGTGACGAGCCCGACCTCCGAGTTGCCATCCTATCTTGAGGCTAGGTACATAGAAGGAAAATATGGAGGCAAGCCTCTGATGTAGATGTGTGTGGCAATGACATACGACGAGTCATCCGGGTGATAAAGGAGTTCCACATGCACCCAATCTGAACATTGCTCGAGTGACCTTTTTGAGCGATGGCCACAGCTGCTTAGATTGATGTTTGTTTCTCCGTCCATTCCTAAATCAGATGTTAAAGTGTGACAAAACCAATACTCACAAAGATTATATCAATTCGTACTCTGATCGAGAATTGGAGTGCGAAAGAAAAGTAACGGATGAGATGTACTGGCTGCATGCGACTACCAGGAAGTATCCAGCTCCTCTAACCGCACTTGCAGAAAAGCAAGCTATGAGACCCCATGACACTATGGTAAAGAGAGCCAGCGGGCTAGACGTAGATCTGACAAGAGCGTGAAGTGAGGTCAGTGTGCTAATGGTTAGAGCGAGACCGGTCTAAATCAGGGCGAATGTTGACCATGATTGACTTGGTGAAGTCTATTACAATAAAGCTCCTCCTTCGTATCCGAGTTGGTGAATGGATCGCTGCCGGAATTTTCAGTTTCGTGTTGTATATTCCCTCTATGCTGATTGCAACAAGTTTTGACCTATAAGTGTAGAATTTGCTGTGATTATGAGACGAAGTGATTGATATTACAGTGACGAAAAACGAAATGGCAGCTCCAAACAGGATAAGAGCAAGAAACATTGAAAGTACTGGCCTTGCAAGTGAGCTTGATTCACTTGAACCTTCGTATTGTTCAAACGACGGTCATAATCTTCTCAAAGTTTTTCATCCAGCACGACAATCTACGTGGTATACAAATGCATTTCATTCATCCTCGTATCCTTGAACAGGTCTCCGTGCCCGATTGGGAACTACAAAATAAAAACGTGTGAACAAATGAGATATCCGCACATACTGGTGATACACGTACGAGGATATGCTATGGGTACCTTTTCTGCTGGCTTATAGCCCAAACGTTCACGAATGGGTGGCACCGTGACGACCATTACTGGGCCAATAACCCCGATAACTACCGAGTAAAAGAGGACGGTGTTTTCATGAGCGTGGTGTTGCTATCATGTCGACAGTTAGATGAATTGTCAAAAAGCGACATTGAACATACGAGAAATCGAAAAGGACTGGTGAAAAGAGAAGCCATGTAGGTGCCTGAGTGTGAGGTGTGAGTTGAAGTGGGACTATATTACGTAACTGCAACCCCTTGCATCCTGACTCCCAACGTCGTTCAATATGTCGATGGAAGAAAGCATCAGTTTGGAAGAGACCAATAAAATCCGTATTAAACTCGGTCTGAAACCCCTCACTGATGATGGTCCACCTGCAAACGACAACGACAAGCAAGCTGAGGCTAATTACGCAAAGAGGCGGGAGCAAGAGGCCAAAGACCGGGAAGCAAAGTACATATCTTTCCAAGGTCCGCCATTGGCTATTCGCAGAACTATCTGACGTTTCTTTCTTGTTCTCTTTCAGGGATATCCAGGACCGAATAGCCAAGTGAGTCACTTCACGCCTTGTTATCTTACAGTCACTTCTATCTTGTTTCATGGGCCCTTCAGACCCACAAAGTGAAAGAGCGGAATTTCTTACGCGTGCTTCGTTAGGGTACGGAATCGAAAGGAGCTTAATGCTTCACTCAAAGGCTCGACTCTCGGTGATGCAGATGGCGACGACGATACATTAAAATGGGTCAAGAAGGCCAAAAAGAGGGAGAAAGAGCTCGCAAAGAAGCGGCAACAAGAGCTAGAGAACATGGACAAAGTCTTTTTGGGAGACGAGTATACTGAACGTGAGTTATAGTCATGTCGCACTTCGTAACGTCGATTAATATACCTGCCCCTAGGTGATCTTGTTGGGCTTAAGGTCAGCCATGACTTCGACGAGATGGACGAAGGAGAGGCTCGCATACTCACTCTGAAAGACAGTCGCATTCTTGACAATGAAGGTAATTTTCCGTCCCCCTTCTTCGTCCTCGCTGGAATGCTGAAACTGCTTGACAGAGGACGAGCTACAAAATATAGAGATGGCTGAAGAGGAGCGCACCCGAAAAAATAATGAATTGAAGATCAAGAAGCGCGACTATAGTGGTTATGATGATGAGGAATTCGTCGAAGGAAATCAGGGCATGAAACGTGCGGTTTTGGCCAAATATGACGAAGATATTGAAGGCGCACGGGAAACTGTGAGTTTGTTCACACCGTCAATTTTCTTCCTAATAGTCTGTTGCAGGGTTTTAGATTGGGTAATTCTGTGATTTCAGGCAGGGCCAAGCAAGTAGAGGAGAAACTCCAGGCGGCGGCGGCATCAGTTAACAAGTCGTTATTATCCATAGATTATACCAGTAAGCAATACCCGTCAAATCGGATTGTCTTGCGCTGAGCATGGATCTATAGAAAATCTGGAAGCAGCGGATTACTTGAAAGAAGGTGACATGGGGTTCAAGAAGCCCAAGGTTCGTTTTCTGTTTTAGGGGTTGATCTTATCTCATTTGTTATCCTAGACGAAAAAGAAAAGACCTTCTCGGCGTGCACCGACCGACCCCGATGTCGTGCCGGAAGATCAGATGGAAGTGGATGAAAAGCCGATTGTTCCACGGGTGAGGGATCTTGATACCAATTTCGTTGATGACGACGACCTTCAAGCCGCCCTTGCGCGGTCGCGCAGAGCCAAATTGCACAAAACCAAGAAACTAACTCCAGAAGAATTGGCCCGTAAAAGTTTGTAAAGTCTGTCGTTCCCTTTTAATAGCATCTACTCACATCTATCGATTAGTTGCAGAACAACGAGCCCAGGAAGAGGTTAGTGAAACGATGCAGGCCAAGGAGCAAGATTCCGATCTGCAAGAAAATGGTGAAGGTGGACTTACGTTTGACGACACATCCGAATTCGTACGTGCGGTTGGTAATAATCCAGTCAAACCAGAACCCAAAGAAGTTTCGATCGCGCGGTCGCCGGGCCCAGAAGTTAAGCGTAGGTCACCGTCACGAGATGTCTCAATGGCACCAGGTGATGAGGCGCTGGACGAATTAGAGGCAGGCGAGGTAGTCGTCAAAGACGAAGAGGAGGATGTCAACATGGAGATGCTCGACGCCTTGGAAGAAGCCATCAAGACCACAGAAGCTGAGGAGAGCAAGCCAAATATCCATGACGACGCTGTGGGGGGAACATCTGCAGAGCAGACTTTTAGCTCTGGCATGGCCTCTACACTAAACATACTCCGACAGCAAGGGATTCTTTCCACCCCAGTTGCAGATCAGAAAGAACGTGAAAGGACACAGCTGCAACGTGATCTATGGTTAGCCGACCAGCGCCGTCGTGTCGCACAACGTGAGCTGGAAAAGCTTCAGTCACGTGGAGCAAACAAAGACCAAGCACAACGGGAGTACGACAATAGGCTCCGAGAGCAGCACGAGGCACGCGATAACTTGGAGGCGTTCAAGAACTACAAACCAGATGTTAACATCGTCTACTATGATGAGTATGGGCGGACCCTGACCCCGAAGGAAGCGTGGAAGGCCCTTTCGCACAAGTTCCATGGGAAAGGCTCCGGAAAGATGAAAACGGAGAAGAGACTGAAGAAGATTGCGGAGGAGCAGAAGCAGGCAGCGATGGCCAGTGGTGATACACCGCTCAGCATGAACAGTGCTTTCCAACAGCGACAAATGAAGGCCGGACAGGCTCATTTTGTACTATCAGTTGGCAACCGAGGGTATGTCTCCCCGAAATCCATTATATCATAGCTTCTTATGGGTTTTCAATTAGTGCGGTACCTCAGGCTGCAGAGTTCCTCGATGCACAGCCTCTGGCCAAGGGTAAAACGGAGAAGGCAAAGAAAAAGAAGGAGGGCAAGGCGGCTCAGCAGGCTATGGAGCCAGGGTTTATGACTTTGCCTGCACCTCAAGTCCAGCCAATGATGAATGGGGGCAGTCCAGCCCCATCGGGTTTCTCGTCTGTCGCCCCGAACAGCAACTCATCCTCACCCGTACCTTCAATGAAGCCGGGATTCTCAAGGATCTCATCGGCTGTGGACTCTCCAGCACAGGGAGGTACGCCTGGTCCTAACGATCGCTCCAAGGTGACATTCGGGTTTGGAACGAAAAGGAAGGCTGAAGACGCCTTCAGTCCGCCTCCGCAGAAACGGCGATAAGGCAAGGTGGAGCTTGGAGAGTCGGGGAGTGTTGAAGTATATACATACGTGAGGACAAGTCGTTCGTTCAGACCATTGTAACACTAATTGTCCATCAAGTCTTTTCCATGCTTTGGTCTATCTACGTAATTCGGCTAATGGTCTATGTGGCTTGGCTGCTAATATGGAGAGCAAGTCCTTGAGCGAGTCTGATATCCTACTACAATATCAAACGTGTTATCTGGAAGTTCCCATCGGAGTAACTTCCGGGAGTGTCATAGAGTTGACACCTTTGATAAGTAGATAGCCCTACATAACGTACTCACATACACTTCTTCGTGCGGAGTGTACCTAGGTCGTGCCCTGTTCCTGAACGTGACGGTATTCGATTTGAAAGGAAAGAAATGCCAGATAAAAAGCCTTTCAACTGACGGTTGCAGGAGCGGCAAGAGGCGGTCGAAGTGTGTTGCAGGGTATACAATCCATACATGCCACTAGTCAAAGCATTGCGACACTAGTGATCTTCAAGTCTTTCGTGACTGCGCATCTGTCCTTGTCCAAGCCTTTGCCCGTTTCAAAAGCTTTCACTAGCGATGCCTGGCCTTCATCAGTCCTGTCCAGTGATTGTTAGATGGTATATCCAAGTGAAAGGACTCCCGTAAGTTACCATTTGACTGCATGTGCCGTTTTGTCGAGTAATAGCTTCACCGTTGTCCACGAGAAACGAGCAATCTTTGGGAAGCCGAAAGTTGGCTCCAGTGAGTCCTTCAGCCAAGCCTGTGTTTTTGGATCTAGAGGAATTGTCAATGGGTATTCTATATTTAGTAACACGTGCTTGACCTGAAGGGTATCCACAGCCGAAATCCATATTCAATGTTGGAGGTGACGGCCTATCGCTCTCCTCAAAGTGCCAATCCTCTATGCAGGCATCTCGAGTAACCTTTGCTGCGATACTCGCAGCTCCGACAATCTTGAACTTTGAGTCGGCTTTATTGGTTACCGTGAAGTCGATGCCGGGGAACAGATTCGAGAGATAAGCTTGATATGTGGTTGTTGTGCCGAGGGCATCGACGTAGACCTATGAAGGGCAGCTTATGCGCTGATACACATAAATTAGGAGAATTCGTTACCTCTGATAATTGAATGCCTCGCGAAATAACCTCGCGAATCAGAAGGATTGTAGCTTGCTCAGATTGTCGATTGAGGTTCGTTGGTGGACGGCATAACATGCCTGATGATATTGCCTGAGGACTGAAACACAACGTATGATTAGCATAAAACACGTAAAAGTTCTACAACACTCGCCTTATCACTCTCACAGACCATCCCAGATTTGAAGGGTCGGAACAAAGGGTATCAAGAAGCGATGACCTCGTATCAGCACTGAGTGTTTTCGAGTCTTGCCATTTATCAGCAAGAGCGGCAGCAGAGCCCTAAGCCAAACTAACCCGCAAATCCTAACCCTTCCAGCTGTTCCTTATATGACACTGGGCAGTATGCGACACCATAAACCAAAGGCCCTAAAACGGGCCCTCGACCTGCCTCATCGACACCGAGAATATAAGGACCTTCCCCAGTAGGAGTAGGAGAATGATATGTATATGATTCGCGAAGTGCTGTGGATGGACCAGGGGCCGAAGGAATGCAGTTGGATGAGGACATGGTTGAAGTTGAGACGCGATGTTTACGCGTTATTTTTCACACTTTCGGATAAACGGACCGGCCCGAGGAAAGTTGACATCTCCGCTTTCCGATAGGCAGAGGTTCCCTTAATTACTCACTAGTATGTCGAAACGCAAACAATCTGGAAACGAAGATGTTGACGATTCCTCATCCGACATCGTATGTATCTCATATGTCCTATTGTCCAGGGCTTCTCATTAATCGCCTCTTGAGTAGAGTTTCATCGACGTTGACTTTGATTTTTTCGATCCAAATCCCACAGTCGATTATCTAGCCCTTAAACGTCTCCTAGGGCAGCTCTTCCAAAGAGATTCTGAAATTTTTCATCTTCATGAACTTGCCGAGCTCATTTTGAGTCAGCCCACTTTGGGGACAACTATTAAAACAGATGGACTCGAGAGTGATCCGTTTGCATTCTTGACTGTATTAAATATGCACGTGCATCATGTTAGTTCCGCCTCTCTATGTTACTGGTGTCCATCATACTGATTAAGTCCTCATCAGCAACACCCGTCAATAAGTGCTATTGCGAACTACTGTCTGCAAAAGTCTGTTGTGGATCCTGCATTCCATGCTACGCTTCAGGCGCTTTTCTCCCAAGATCAGCATCATGTCGGATTCGTGTTCTCCGAGCGCCTCATTAACATGCCGGTGCAGGTTATACCGCCGATGTACAGAATGTTAAGTAACGAGGTCAAGTGGGCGATAGACGATGTACGTGTGATCGTTATATCACTGAGCCCTTCCCTGATCTAGATTCTCAGAACGAACCTTATACTTTCTCTCACCTCTTGTTCATCTCTCGGACATATCATCTTACACCGGATGAGGAATCTGCTTTGATCAACTCCGCTCCTCCCACAATATCATCATCTCCAAAGAGGTCGAAGCGATCGAAAGCTCCGCCGGCGCAGGAATTCTTCGTGGAGCCACTCCAGGACGGAATCCGCTCGTTCCACCCCGAAGATGAATACATCAAACAGGTGCGTTTTTGTTCGTAGGAACAACACAGGTCCACTCAGGACATTACCGCTTAATTCCATGCAGTACGCCACTCATTCTGTCGACTATCCGTTCACCACGGCCCCGACAGAACCCCGTGAAAAAGACTCTTTCGGCCTCGACACCCGTGGACGAATAATGCTTGTGCCTGCGGATAGGTTCCCTCAGCTTGTCGACAAGATAGGCGAGGTATATGCTGTAGGCTAAGTGGGCGCCCTGCCTGAACGAACAAAAAAAAACATAGACGCCGCGTATCGATCTTGCTTTCGAATATAGATAGAAAAATATCGCAAGATGCTTTTGGCCTGCGTAGAGCAACATGGACTCATGTACACTAGTTTTACATGTTGCCATACTAGCAGGCTATTCAGTTTGGGTTTTTCCGCAATGTGTGAACCACTGGTGCAAGTTTCAGTGTGATCAAAATTTTGAGACGATCATCCACATCGAGTGCCAGGACTTCCGAGGATGGAATGGGTTTTGCCACGGGTGTCCCATGCAACTCCAAAAAGCGTCTGCAGAAACCACATGCATATGGCATGAGCTATTAGACACTGTTTACTTCTATACAGCCGAGCAAGATCAATTGGAACAGAATAGATCGCCGGCACACGAGTCCATTTCGCATAACAAAGCCTTGCAGTTCCAGGTCCAGACCAGTCTCTTTTTCTGAGCCAGTACATATGACTTGCAACTTTGATCGATTGGTTCTAGTGAAAAGTTACTGGTCAAGAACACTGATTTCGAATTCGCTAAACATGCGGTGGGACCCCAGGAGTAAGATGTAGTATGGCCCTTGATACATTACTGGCAGATAAGGACCGAGTAAGATACTAGTAACAACCTGAAAGGATTCATCTATCGATGGACGAAGGAGGAGAGCGAAGTGAGTAGGAGGGCTAGGCAATGGGAGTACTAGGAGTAGGAGTGTCAGGGGTCTGTGGAATTTGAAGCGGTGTGGATAGACTTTTGTTGCTGTTTACAACGTTACCAGCGCCGTCGTCGTCGCTGCCGCCAGCTTCAGTCGCTGTTCCTCGCCGTTCTCCTTCGTCTCATCTGCTGGTCTACATATCTTCTATTTTATCTTCAAAATAGCAAGGTTTTAGTGGTCGATTCTCCTTGGCGACTTGTTCGCCATCATCTTTGTGTCTGGACGACCTGTCATTCTGCCTTTCTAGTTTTTGCGCATCTCTATATTTTTTCAATGTCTGCTGCTGCTCGTCAAACAAGGCCTCAAAAGAAGGCTGCTCCTGAACCAGCACGGTCTGCTTTCTATTCATCTATTTCTCCTTGCGATTCTCACATTGCTTTCTAGCCGCGCTTGGACGGGAGCAAGAGCTTCTCCCACTTTTTCTCCTCCACCCAGTAGCTCTCCTCGTTCACAAGCTATTACTTCTCCTTCTGTTGTTCCATTTCCTTCTCTGTCTCAATCTAACGGTGCTCGGCACGACCCCGCACACGATCGTGTTCTCCAATCTCTCGCGGGCCTAACAGTTCGTGCTACTGAGCATCTTTACCGATGGTTTATTGATGAATAATGCTAGGGAACCACTGTCACTCTTCAAACCAAGACAGCACAGCGCTATGAGGGTGTTGTTTCCTCTACAAGCGGAGAGGGTGACACCACTGGCGTCACATTGAAGGATGCAAAGGAAATCGGCAACCCCGGTGCTCCTCTGAAAGACCAACTCTTTATTGCCTCTACGAACATTGAGAACTGGACATCTGGTCCCGCAGATGCCAAACTTTCAAATGGTGACAGTAAGTACCGCATAAGGTTTGTGATTCAAAGTCTGACGAAATCTTATTAGCATTCAGGACCGATACTGATATCAGTCAAAAGAAAGGTGCGGTTCGGGAGCGTGAACTTCAACAGTGGCAACCTAGCACAGATGTTTCGTCTGGCGGCGCGAATCAGGGGGATGAGGACACGTTTGGCCCAGGGGTATCTCGTGGTCCCTGGGATCAGTTTGCTGCCAATGAAAAGCTCTTCGGTGTCAGGACCCAGTTTGATGAGAATCTTTATACCACCAAGCTCGATCGTAGTGCGGCTGATTTCAAGGAGCGTGAACGTGAAGCTCAGCGGATCGCGAATGAAATCATCGGTGTATGTTCTGCTTTTTATTACACAATTTTGTTGTCATTTACATGATTTGTTGCTGTCCTTATTAGGCTGGAACCAACAACCCGCATATCGCCGAAGAGAGAAACCTCAACAACGTTGACGATAGTGGTGTGAATGAGGAAGACAAGTTCAGTGGTTCTTACTCCACGTGTACAGTGATCGAGACACGGTCTGACCCACTTTCAGATATGGTGCTGTGGTACGAGGTACTAATGCCTATGTTCCTCCCGGTGCTCGGAAATCATCCGTCATGTCTCCTCCTGCTGTTAACAACGTGGCCAAGGCCGAGATCCCTAAAGTGTCTGTGAATGGTCCAGATGGCGCTGCAGTTCCCTCTCAGACACAGTCGCCCCCCTCGTCCAAAGCTACCTCTCCCGCTCCTCCCAATAAGGTGGAATTTATTCCTCACTGCTTTGTCGACAGATATTGACAGTTAGGGATCACTCCATTGCAGCCTCCTGCGGATCCGCTTCCAGCATTCCGTGATTTTGTTACAAACGAAAAACAACGTTTAACAGAGAAGCGACAGGCACTTGTCAAAAGTGAGATGGATAAACGAATGGCTGAGCTAGTTAAATTTAGCCAAAGTTTCAAGGTGAGCAACCATCAGATCCTCATTTGCATCCGTCCACGGACTCAAAATCTCGGTGCCTGACAGCTCAATAAACCCATTCCGGACGATTTAGTACCCATTCTGGCAAAGGATGAAGAGAAACAGCGTGCAATTCGAGATAAAGCAAGCAAAGACGCCGCGTCTTCGCAAGCGCGTAGCATTGGCGCTGCAACTGCTGTCACCGCCTCTCGTGGAACTCAAGTTCCTCCATCCAAGATCAACAACGACTTGGGTCGTCGCCTGCTTGCCCCAACAAAGACTGCCACGAGCAATCTTACTGCTTCCGTGACAACGCAAAAAGTGGCCGTTTCCTCGAAACCTACAAGCTCTTCCGACCCTGCTGTGAAGACTGTTCCCTCGAAGCCTACTAGCAGTATGTTCATCCAGCCGATCCCGCCATTCAAAGGCAAGACTCGCTCGCCACCGGGTGCTGCGCCGGCGGCGCCTACCAGTGGATCAACGACTACAAATTCTGCTGCTGCTCCTGCATCTGGTTCCAACACACCTGCAACTGCAACTCCTACTACTACTGCCGCTGCCGCTGCGACGGCTGCCAGTAACAACCGGCTGAATGTCAACGCCTCTTCGTTCAGACCAAACCCAAAGGCAAATGCCTTTACTCCTGTAACATCACTGTTCTTTCATGCTGACTAAGGCCATGCTCTAATTTCACCTCCGCAGGGCGCTTCGTCACCTATCTCCGCTCCTTCGAACCAGAGCCTTGGCTCTGCTTCTGTGTCCCCTAAACCCAAGTCTGAGGTAAGATCATCATCATATGCGTGTTAGTGAACGTTGACAACATGTGTGCATGTTTCTCAAGACGCCCAATCCATTCTTCGGTACTCGGCCTATTAAGAAAAGCACGCCTGTGAATGTTAAGGATGATTTCAATCCATTTAAGCATAATAAGGTTGTGGAGGCTTCGCAAGTCTGTACGTTTTCCATCCTGTTTTCTCCTTCCTTGGTCCACAATTCTGACATCGATTCAGCGGCATTATGGCCATACACCGGCAAGCGATACATCCAGATGTTCCCAGTGCCTCAACACCAGCCCCAACAACACCCTTCTCATATGGTCCCTCCTGGCCCCCCGCCCATCCCCCCTCCATCATACGAGGAGGACTCTGCAGCCCAGGCCGCTGCTCGTGGTTATGTTTACGCCTACCCTCCTTATGGCTATCCCGGTCAGGTTTGTGCTTCCCTCATTTCTTGTGCTAGTATATATTGATCTGGCGCATATTCCATTAGCCTATGATGCCAGGTATGGCACCCCCTGGACCGCCAACCGCCTATATGCCCGGTCCCTATATGCAGCCGATGCAATATCCCCCCGGAATGCCCCCTCCCACTGGTCAGTGCAATCTTTTGCTGTTACACCTTGCCCACCTCAGACATATCTGCGAATAGCTATGTACTCACCTGGTATGGGACAAATGCCACGTGAGTTGTGTCCTATGTTCTAGAGATGTCCATTACTTACCAAAGGCTTAACAGCCCCGCAAGCATACATGCCTGGCCCTCCACCTCCTGGTCCCTATCCTCCACCTAATGGTGCAGGCCCGCGACCTTCGATGCCTCCTACGCCGATTCCGGCACATGCTCACCCATACTATCATCAGAGCCCGCAACGTATGATCTCCTTTGACCACTTGGCTATCAAAATGTTCTCAATACCTATGTATACAGTGCAGCACGCGGTGCCGTATCATATGATGATGCCTCCACCACCCAACATGCCTCAGCACCCATATGAAGGTGGCTCTGCACCACCTGTTCAAATGGGAGGGCATGCATGAATACAACTGGATGGATCATGTGGTATGTAGGGCTTCTGGGATCTCTTTGTCGTATTTTC
>QOVE01000277.1:0-23284 GCA_003521275.1 Tricholoma sp. MG99
TGGAACCATTGAGTATTAGGATAGAGGATTACAGGCTGCGTTACCTCCTGAATCGCACAGATAAATCTGTGAGTAACTAGTCAGTTAGCACGTCAGGAAAGACGGATCAGTCAGACCTGTTCTTTCTTAATTATGGCACAGTCATTAGGATCCGGGGAATAATGAATGATAGCTGTGTGAGACTGCTTTAGATGCTATTGCGCTATACGTAGAGATTCTCACCCCCGTTCGGACCAGCCGACGAGATCGTGGTGAACGAAAGTCCTTTGAACAAATCGAGCTCCCTGCACACCGATATATGGGGAAGAACCCTGTGAGTTAGCAATGAAGACCCACGATCTAAATTTCTCTAGCTGGTCTGCGCCTTGGCTTTCATTGATTTCGACACCGTTATTCAGCTGTTCTTCAAGCCAGGCGAAATACCGAGCCAGGGCCGAGCCATCGCGGACATGACTTTGACGGAAGCCCTCCAATTCGGTGGCATTCTTTATAGCCTTCATGTCATTTATGGGAGAACGGGCGATGACATAGTTATTCTGTCTCCGGATTTCCGTCAACTATGAGACGCCAAAAGCATCAAAATGACCCTCACTTGACCAATTGCTTCTGCCACAGCAAGACTTGCTTTATCTGTGATCAATATCTTCTATAGCAATGGGATACAGTGTCACTGGGGTACGTTGGGACGGAGGGAAAACGCACCGATCCTTCGTCGAGCTTTAGCTGACTCCGGAGTTGTTTGAGGTAGCTTAAGAAAGCATCATAAGGCTTGATGTTAACGGTGTTGACAAGATAATGGAATGCAGCGTCATCCATCTGGGACTTTTGGATGAAAAGCTCCACCGAGTGCGGCGTGACCACAGCATACGCAAAAAAAACTAGATTCCACGATGACGCCTGATGACTACAAGGTATAATCGTAGTGACACACCAGGATTGAAGTCGATATCCGACCCACGTAGATTGAAGAGCCACGCGACCTCATCAAGCATTGTGATCACGACGGCTTGGTACTTCTTCTTTGCCAATTCTTCACGGACCTCGGCGATCTTATCAGCAGGCGACTTTCCTAAAAAATAATAAAATATAAATGAGAGGAAGTCTATAAGGCAGGGCTGTTGACCTGAATATTTCTCGTCAAGATGGAAAACGGGATTGTGGGGTCGAGCAGGACGGTCTTTCCAGACGGCATCAACTAGGTTTGTCTCGAGGGACACGAGCGTGGATTTGCGAGGTTCCAAAGCTTTCTTTATTGTGTCGGCGTCCCCTGCATCGAATGTGAGCTCAAATGTTCTGTATAGGTGGGTGGATTGTAATCTAAACCTGCTGATATCAACGTTGGGTCGATCCCGATGCGAGTAGAGACTTCAAGATCCTGGACAGAAGATGATATATCCGTTGGGGGTTCACCGACATGACTGACGTGCCTTGGAGAGAAACTCCTGCCACGTCGGCACATCTAAATCGTCAAGTTAGACTCAGCTACAAGAGTGCAGTTTGATCACCTACGTACCTGGGAGGCCCTGCTTCATCAACGTCCAGTTCCTATGCGGTTGCCAATCAGCAGGGTGACAGATCCTAAATAAAATCGTAACAGACTTATCCAGTTGCTGCTCAGCTTGTATGAAGTACCGTCCATCTGTAAATAGGTACGCGTCTTTTGAAGTAACGATGGCACATCCTAAGGGTTCGTCAAGTAAACGAAGGCATGATATAGATGATCCGAACCTGCAGATCCATTGAAGCCTGAAATGAAGGCGCGTCGTTGATCGCAATGTGCCAGGTATTCGCTTGAATCTAATCGCGGGTGACGCGGTTGAGCATCTCATAGATATCAGTCATCGATCAGAGTACTCACGTTGATCCTCGCTTGGTACCACAAACGCTCCTACAGTGTTCTCTTTCCCAGCCATAAGCTCCCGGAGGGCTGCCAGTCGTTCAGTAGTGTTTACAGTATGTCGACCAAGTGCTCCCATTGTAGAAGCGGGAATTGTGAGTTTTCGTGTGATACAAGGGGTAGACAGAAGCTGGGTCGAACTTGAACGTCTCACAGTGGTTCTAACGATAGCAAACATATCATGATGCCAGTACGTGACAGCCGCTATCAAGTAAATTAAGATTTCGGGCCGGTTGGAGACAGCCAATTTCATCCATTTTACACACCCAGGTGGCAATGTAGTCTATAGACTCTATAAGACTCTACTTATAGCAGACAATGTCGGGGATGAGCTCAGTATGTACTGACCCGCTAAATTTCTATATTTGAATTGATTGACCCACTTGCTATTGTTACAACCCGGGTTAGTCGTTTAAGTTTAAGTTTTGACGGGGTCAGTAACACTGAATGTTGACTGGATGCCCCCACATTACGCACTGACCTTTATCGATGTCCTCGATGAAATCCTCAAAGGGTTAACTCATCATGACAAAAATGTCGTCAACGTGAACCTCCAGAGTGGGATGGTGAGACGAGATCTTCTGGCAGCCTCTCTGACCTGTAGAGCGTGGAAGGACAAAGGCTTAGATCTTCTCTGGAACAGACTATCCAGCCTTACTCCGCTTTTGATGCTACTTCCAGGGTTGCAAAGAATCGATGGCAAAATGGTATTTGGCTGGCTTGTAATTTTTTGCGTGCCTTGGTTCTCACTCTCTGTTACATGTAGGGCATCATCGGAAAGCTAGATCGCTCTACGTTCACAGTCTTTGATTCGTATGCACGTCGTGTCGCCCACCTATCATTCGACACTGTTGACCTTCATGAATTCGATCGAGCAACTTGCATTAATCTATCATCCCTCAAAAATGGTCTACTTCCGTCCTTGATGACTTTCAAGATGCGCAGTGGCTCTCGCACCTCCGCGTTTGATCAGCACACGGCCATATTACTACTTCCATCTCTAGTTCGCTCTAAAGCGCTCCGCTCGATCACTCGTGTAGACGGCTATGAAGGCTACGGATTGGGCCCCACTTTGTCCGTCCTTGTCAACAATGTTAACATTTCGGCATTACGCGAGCTGAGCATTTACGGAAAGCTGCCCCGTGAATATTCCAGCTTGTTCCCTACCATGCACCACCTTCAAGCAGTCACCATTTTCTTGTCGACGGAAGGATGGGAATTCGAGCTCCTCGAAACCCTCTCAGCACTTCCTAAGTTACAATCACTAGACATATCTTTCCATGCCTCCCGAGCAGATCCACTGCAGAATATGCGTCACATAATACCGTTTTCTAATCTCTCGACCCTGGCCCTCACAGCAACGCTGGAGCTGATACTCCACGTCTTGGATTCGCTGGGAGGTGATCGGCTCCAGTCGCTCACCCTCCATCCGCGTGGGGGACTACCCGGGAGTCTCTCCGAGTACCGGCAACTCTATGAAAGGATTGGAACATTTTCTTCATTACGAGACATTGCACAGACCTTTTCACAGGTGGACCATGCTAGTCGCTTTGAACCGCGTAGCGCCGAAGACGTCCTTCGGCCTTTGCTGATCTTGGCACACTTGGAATCCCTGCGCCTCTGGCATATACCCCCATGGCTTCAGTTCTCAAATGACGACGTCTTGACGCTGGCTCCGGCGTGGCGATCACTGAAGAGACTGATTTTATATCGTCATACGGCGGTTACAGTGAAACCAACGATGCAATCTTTATGCTACCTTGCCTCGGCATGCCCCGAGCTTGTCCACCTTGTCATTGCAGCCGACACCACATCACTACTACCTTTTCCGCAAACGGTTGTTTCATCTCACAGTTTGCAGGAGCTTACGCTCCTCCAAGTTACATCGATCAACGACCCCGTCCTCTTTGCACGGTTCATTGATGGATTGTTCCCTAATCTCGTCAAGCTGCAGATGCCTGCAATGTTAGACAAAGCTGTCCGAGATCAGATATACGACATCATTTTCAAGGCGTGCCAGGCTGTGCGTAAAGATGAGAGGGATCGCGACATTGCATGCGCTCGCAGAGAAGCGACTGTGCGCCGTCATGCATAGTACTAATGCATAGCATTTGATGTTCGGTGTAGTTTTCTGTTTGCATCAGCGGACTTCTTGGTACCCTTGATTTGGGACTGACCGTCACATATCTCTGCTGGGTGAGTGCTGTGATCAGTGGTGATAACACTTGAATGCCGCATATGCAGGACGGAGTATCTAGTCATTGACTCTTTCGTTTGCAAAGGCCGCCATACAAGGTGCAGATTGGGCCATAATCGATGATCCATCTGAGAGGGTATTCGGGCTAAGGCTCGACTGTGGCTTCCTGTCTAAACCGGGAAATCTGCACATGCTCTTTTAATCCAGAGATCTATCTTCGACTTGTGATGTTGCTAGAAAAACAAGATATCACTGTAACTCTCTAGTCCGACATTCCTAATGTCGACATGACTTCCTTCGATCTTTCACTTTCCACGCAGACCGCATGACAAATAAATTAGGATCGTGGGCCGGAAGCCCTTGTACTACTGGCAGGAGATTTCCTGCTAGACAGATACTGTGATACACAATGCGCATTAGTTGTCGGCGTCGTGAAAGAGGGAAGACATGACATGATTGGTGTCCCGAATCCTTGTAGACAGACAGTTGTACGGTTGTCCGCGATAATTTAGCTAGTGATCTTGTAGTGATCATGATTGAACATACGGCAAGATACGAATGATTGTCTGCATCCTCAGGGAGAATAAAAACAGTTGTCCACGTCCTCATGGTGACAAGATGGATACAAATGGATCATGTGGTTGTCCACGTCCTGTCGGACAGACAACCACTTGAAGACACAAGCGGGAGTGCTCAGTGAATGCTCAGCTGACTCATCATCCATCAGATCTCAGAACTCGGACCGACGGCGGCTCGCCTAAATAGTTTGTCGAGTCATTTATATTTTCCATTGCCCATCTTTACTTTATTGTATCGACTGAACTATCCTCGCGAATTCAGTCGTTCGTTGTTCCAGCAATGTCCGATCAACTGACGCCATCGTCATCCCGGTCATCCTCCGTCTCCTCTTCACCCCCGCGCACTCCACCAAATTTGCACCAAAACACCATCGATCCATCAGCCAAATGGCTCGTGCAGAAGTTTGGAGGTACCAGCGTCGGAAAGTACCCCAGTAAAATTGCTGAGGATATCGTGTCGTGCGCGCTGTAGTTTTTTCTTACTCAGCAAGACTAAGAATTCTACTCTAGAAATTACATCGATCAACATAAAGTTGCGATTGTGTGCTCTGCGCGTTCAGGTTCTACCAAGGCGTTAGGAACAACAAACCTGTTATTACGCTCTGCATCTGAGGCCTTACAGCGACGGACTAAATCTTCTTGTTCTCCGGGAACGACAACGCCATTCACAAGGAGTTTGTTCGGAGCAGGGTTAGATGGTTCGCAGTCTCCGCCTCTGAGCACGCCGCAGCTTGAAAGATCTCTCTCATGTCAACAAAATCTCAATTCTATCATCATTCCGAAAGCCGGCCAAGTGTCCCCAGAATTCAATGTCACAGTTGATCTCGTCCGGGAACAACATATCGAAGCGGCACGAGCATCCGTCCGAGACCCTGATATTTTGTCAGAGCTGGAGGAGGAGATCGAGAGAGACTGTGATTGGTTAAGAAGTTTTCTGTTCGCTGCCCAGGTATGTTTCCAAGGTCGACTGACATACGATAATTGACTACTGTTCCCTATTACGCCCAATACCTGATAGGTGATCGACGAAATATCTCCAAGATCCCAAGACAGTATCGTGGGCATGGGAGAAAAGCTTGCTTGCAAGATCATGACTGCAGTACTTCGCGATCAGGTTTTTCTCTCCGTCTATCTCTTGCATTATCTCATTGTCGACATCTTGCTCAATCCAGGGCATTGATGCTGAGTATGTATCATTAGAAAATATAGTCCCGGATTCCGAAGGTCTCGACGGCGAGGGCGAGGATGAAACGCTTGATCAGTCATTTTACGATAATCTGGCTCTTGTTCTGCGCGATCGTATAGAGCAATGTGGCTCCCGTGTCCCAGTCGTAACTGGTTTGTTTTTAAATTGCCTAGTACTGTGATCAGGGTATTGACTATGATTCTGGCTTGTTAGGTTTCTTCGGGCCAGTTCCTGGCTCATTACTACGTCAAGTGGGGCGTGGTTACACGGATCTACTTTCTTCACTCTTAGCAGTTGGCTTAGAGGCTACAGAACTGCAAATCTGGAAAGAAGTTGATGGCATTTTCACTGCTGACCCACGGAAAGTGCCTACTGCCCGTCTTCTTTCAATTATATCTCCGGACGAGGCAGCCGAGTTGACTTACTATGGAAGCGAGGTTGTGCATCCATTCACCATGGAGCAGGTATGTTGCTTTGACCATACTGCATATTTGAATGATAGACGGAGGTGAATGCAGGTCATCCGGAAGAAAATACCAATAAGGATTAAAAATGTCGAGAATCCCAAAGGCGAAGGAACTGTCATTTACCCCGACTTAGAGGGTGGTCCAAATATGGAGCTTGAAAATGGCAGCCACGGGATTCCAGAACCCGTGTCGTTCGCGACACTACAACACCTGTCTCTTCTAGCGGACTCCCAGAACCGGAAGAGGGCGCCCACTGCCGTCACCATCAAGGAACACATCATCGTCCTGAATGTGAACTCTAACAGGAAAAGTGTCTCGCACGGATTCTTAGCGGGAATATTCAAGACCCTCGACCAATATGGTGTCGCAGTGGACCTGATCAGCACCAGCGAGGTGCATGTCAGTATGGCCATAGACGACGGGCTAACAAGAAAAATTGAGGATCGGCTCACTAAGGATCTCAAAAAAATGGGAACGGTAGGTATTCGAGTCATTCTTCGACAAGTGACTAACATAGTATTTCTTAGGTGTCTGTACACCGCGACATGGCCATCCTATCGTTGGTCGGAAAAGAGATGCGCAATATGGTCGGTATAGCAGGAAGAATGTTCACGACGCTCGCACAAGGAAACGTCAATATTGAGATGATAAGCCAGGGCGCGAGCGAGATCAACATCTCCTGTGTTATTGAATCGAGGGACGCAGTTAAGGCGCTGAATTTGATACACCAGAGCTGTTTGCAAATCAGACCTGAAGGTGCTAAAGGCAGATGTGAGTTTCAGCTCCTACTCGCAGAGTCGTAATAGGGTTCCTGGCTGATATGTACTTGGCTTGCACCAGATGGTCCTTGGTTATTTTGACCGGACAACCACTGTCTTATAGAGTGGCAGTTACGAAAAATTTATTCATGTAATTTACTTATGCTCCTTAGACGCAACTTACACAGACGTAGTTAAGTACCTGATGTGGCTGTGCATGCGTTCGCGGTACTTGTGTGTCTTTCTTTATGGGAGACAGCTTTGCCAAACAACGACTGTTTCGAACCTCAACGATGGCTGAGGCGACGTTCAAGGAAATTCCTGAGATTTTCGAGGTAAATCCGCTTCGCTGTCCAGCCGTGGGGGATCTTATAGTTTCTTCAAGGTTGAACTTGGGGAGGCGCTAACAGCCAGGACGGAAAGTCTATGTAAAACGCAGTCACATTTTCGTCGTGATACAGATGATTGACCTTGCATATATGCTCCTTAGCTACTTTTAGGGAACTCGGGCCCCCGGATCTGTGTCATGTTGTGAAAAGCACTGGACGTAGTGGACAGCGTGATGTCGGTCTCTGCTTCCATTCGATGTGACGACATTCTAACCAGCATCGTCAGATTGGCTCATACCACTACATTTCGGGTGTTGATGCGTCCTCATCAGCATCTCTTGCCGCATACATCAACTCCCTCACTTACGCAGTTGAAGATAGTTCTACGTGGTTCTCTAAAAATGTGGCGTGGAAGGTACGAAACGGGTGTTATTGGTGAGCCGCACACGTCATCGGTTCGATTGCATCAGTCTAATGTCTAATAGCTGCTTCAATGCATTCTCTCGAGTAGATATACGTGTAGACGTGAAGATACCAGGAGGTGTGAATGCATATGTGATTGATCTTCGAGGAGAAAGGTATGGGCAGGGTTATTCTTACTGGCATGCAATAATAACGACCTCCAGGCACGAGGCTACACCAGAAATTTGGCAAGAAACCTATGTTTCTGCTATTTTAAGGGCAATCCTGTATTCTGACGATCCTGCGCACTGGCTGGAAGCATATCGCAAACTCGATCCCATCACATCACCAGAAAGCGAGATTCGATTTCTACAAGGCTCAGAGGCTCTTTTTATGAAAGGTGAAGTTAGATTGTCCCTACTTGTTGCACTAGCTCATCAAATATCAGGTTGGCAAGTTGGTTCTGATCCTGAGATCCAAGTCGCAACTGTTGTTTCCAACCACTTGACTGCTGGAATTATGAAGTATTTTGGGGACTCTGGGCGGTGTCAGCAGGCTGCGAACCTCTTCGAGAAGATATCAGCTCGGGAGCCGGAAGTGGCATCCCTTTTAGCTAAGAGTTATATCGGAATGAGTGCGAGGGTTCCAGTATTTCGTGTTCCACTATAGCTAACCAATATTCCAGACGAGGAAGTTAAAGCTGTGCAGATCATGGCTGCCGCGATGAAACGAACACCCCAATCCTACACCCTACTTCACGTCCAATGCGATTTCCTTCGCTCAAAAGGTAAACACGAATGGGCCCTAAAATTAGCCCGTCAAGCAGTAAATTGTGCACCAAGTGAGTTTGTTACTTGGGAAAAGCTGACGGAGTTGTATATGGATCTTGGACAATACGAATCAGTATGTGAATGTGTTGTTCCACCCTGAGTGCCTTATCTAACCTTATCTAGGCGCTTTTAACGCTCAACTCATGTCCCATGTTCACTTTTAACGGCCGCGACGCCCACCGACCACTCGTACCAGCCAAGGTTCATCTCCCCTTCCACCGTCCGATAGGTGAAATATTACCTGAAAAACAAAAGACGGAAGATGATGAAGTATGTTTCAATACTTCGCGTAGTTCATCCTCTCAGATCCCCATAGGCTGATCCTGCTCTCCAACGTCTCCCCGCACCTGGTCTCCGGGGTACATGGGCGAGAGCGTACTCCCTCCTCACTCGTCTCGTTTCAGAGGTTGGTTGGGACGAACTTTTGAAGACGCGGAGCAGTGTTTTTGTTATGGAAGAAGAATATAGGATGCAGAAAGCACAAGCAGATATCAGTCATACTACCGCTACTACTAATGGACACGCTGAGAACGAAGCTGGGGATGTAGGACGAATGGTCATACACGAAGATGGTAGCGTGCTCCCTGGCACGACAGACTCTCATCCGCATGCTGCCGACGACAACGCTTCGACTCGCGCCATGGCCTCCCCTCCGATGAAAGCATCAACAGCTAAAGACGTCAACGGCTCCTCGCTTGACCTATCTAGTCCGATTCCGATCATCAGGGTATCCACCGAGTCTGAGCGTGACCGGGAAGAGAAAAGCGCGGAAGATACTCTTTCTTCTTATAAAGAAGCCCAGCCCAACGGGGTTAGCGACACCTTGGAAAAACCTGTGCAGGCTGCTGCCGGAGAAGCAGAACAAGGGAATAAAGAAAGTGCCGCGCTTCCAGCTCATGAACCATTTTCATTTAGTAATAAACGACTATGCGAGCGATGGCTGGATAACTTGTTCATGGTGCTCTATGAGGTGAGTATGTCATGGTTCATTACAGGAGCGTCCCTAATGTTTTGCTAGGATCTCCGAGTATGGACGATATTCCGTGCCGAAGTCGCTCACTTCAAGACGCAGCATGTTGCATACCGTAAGACAGGGCTAGAGTGGGAAATTCTTGGGGATCTTGGCCTACGGCTACATCACAAAGAAGAGGCAAAAGAGGCATACCAACGGTGTCTCGATTCTCCTCGCTATTCACAAAAGCCTTGGGTGAAACTTATGGAGATGTACGCCGATGAAGGTGATATCCAACGTTCAATACAAACAGCCATCCGCGTGGCTGCATATCAATATGCTGAATATACTGAAATGACGGTGTGTATATGAATCCATCTCGTCCATCTGATACTGAAGGAGCTGGCATCCCCAGTTCCCAACGCAAATCGCGCGTAGCTTTTTCAAACTTGGACAGATTCATGGACATGCAAAGATCTCCTTCACGCTGCTTAGTATGGGATTACCCGAGCCGATTCTCAAAATCATGGACAGCTACCTTCAATACGGAAAGGTCTTTAAGATCGAGGGTTATGATTTTTGATAATGCTGTCTGTTCGAATACCATGTGTATGTTCACGTAATCCTGTTATATTCTCGCATTATTCAGTTCTGATCCCGCAACTCACGTTGGTCGATCATACTGTACACCGGCCTCATCATAAACGTGGCGTCTCATCCCATCTCAACTCTCTCGATCACTCCGCCAAAAATACCTGCATTATATTACCTGGGCTTTTGCTTCCAGTGCAGATTGACTTGGGCCACTAAATAGTATGGTAAACGACTGTGGGGTCCGTATAAATGAGAACGACAAGTCACAAGTGGTCCCAGTGGCGAGGTGAATCTGACGAATGAATCTCACGATTTCGGACATCGTTGACATCTGAACATCTGAACATAGCACAGGGGCCACAAAGTAAGCGTATATAATCTATTCCAGAATACCATCGTGGTTCCCAACGTGTTCAATTGCTTTGCGCACAGCCTCGGTTGCTGGTAAGTAAGTCCCTCACGTTTGTCATACATTCTTGAGGATGATCTCCATGCTACCGGCAGAAATAATTGGCACGGTTCCCGACCTCCCCCGGACGACTGGTCGGCACCGGCAGCTGTTACTTACAGTTGGGCGTCCTCTAGACTCATCGTGCACGTTCCTCAGGCTGGATGTCCCCTGGAATACATTTATCCCAGCCGTCACGAACATTGGACGGAACTTGAAGAGGGTGCCTGGCTGGAACACAAGGTGTCCCAGGAAGCCCTGCTAGCACTGACCTAAAATGTTTTTCTGCGTATGTGTAGGCGTATTTGGGACATGCAGAAGTTCTTCCAAATTCCGACACCGTTTCCGTCGAGTCTCACATCAGTCTAGGCCTGAGTGTCCAGTTTTCTCCTGTTTCCATTTGATACGCCCCACTAAAATTCCTTCAAGATCAATTGGTGATCCCGATCGCCCAGTTACTTAGAGTCCCGCTGGATTCTTGCACAGGACTCCGTCCGTCCAGCGCCACTCGTTTTGCATCGGCTCACCTCTCAAAGAACACGATAACATGGTAGTAGCTATTCTGAAGCAATGCGATCCGTCATGGAACATTCAAATACATCGGTTTGCCAGAAAGCTTCGAGTTGTGCGTCTTCTTCGCTATGCACGTCTCATCACCAGGGCCTGGATGCTGTTGTATAATCCGGTGGGTGCATTTCAAGACCAGCATCTGGAGTCAAACGGCAGAAACCCGTATGCTAGGAAAATTGTTCCGGAAGACGAGCCTCTTAAAAAAGTCCGAATATTTGTCTCGTGAATACTGTTGAATCCTTCGGCATTCCGGATCGTGTCATTGCACTTCAACCTGAAATTTGCAGCACAGGGCTGGCGACAATCTTCAAAGCTGTGGCTATTAGAACCCTATTTAAGACCAGCAGATGGGAAAGACACTCAAGAAACTGCCTTGTGCCTTCCGTTACTTACGAGATGTGTTCTGTTTCCTCTGACCCTTGATTGACCTACGATGGATAAATGTATGTTTGGTCAGTATCCTTGCGGCTTGCTTCGAATTGCCCATCAGAAAATATCGAATTGTCCAGAATAGTCTATGTAGAATAGTCTACGTATTTACCGTATGCGCTATGCAGTTGACCGGATGCATAGCTGCGGTCCGAACATAGCTGAAAGTTGCACGCGCAGCTCTGCGATTTAATCTGTCCAGACGTCCAACTCGCAGATGACGCGGAAATGAATGCCGCAAGGCTCCAAAGTAGAGCCGAGCTGTACCCTGTCAAGCTTGACACGAAAACGACATCTCCACTCCTATTTAATATTTTAATGATTACTTCTAAGGCGCGGTAGGAGGATCAAACTTGAAGATCAGCGCAGGGTGGATGTACAGCGACTCTTGGAGAAATTTAAAGGTGCCGGCGGGCCGGCTATTCGGACTATGTAAAGCAAACTTGACTCGGACGATGACCCCGTCCACAAGTGTGCTCACCACGTAAAAAGCCAGCCTTGTAAAGATCAATCGATCCGACGACAAGGTTGCCACAAGGCTCCTGGCTTTGTTCCATTCACTGCGTGCCACTGACCTCGATCATGTCTATGTCACCTCCCATTCGGCGACTTTCCACAGCTAGCTCGAGTAGCAGGGAGGACCTCATTAACGCCTATGAAGCAGAGGAAGAACGCATAATCAATGTTTTGTCCCGTAAACTGGAACAGGTGGGTGCTGCGCTATGATACAGAGATCTATGGTCACAGTTGTACTACAGCTGCGAGAAGAGAAGATCGACCTGGAAAATGCCCTTGAAGCTGAATCTGAATCCCACGTAAATAGGATGGCTCGTGAGATCACCGCATTGCGTTTGGCTCAGCAACAATATCAGAGTAGCACTTCGAACAGCAGCGTCAGTGCATCCCCAGAGACTGGGATAGGGATGCGGTCTTTTTTATCCGGTGCAAATCCAAGTGAACCTAGTGCCGAGGCAATGTTAGAAGCAATGCGGCGAGAGAACGAGCAGCTGAGAAACAAACTAGTGGATACAGAAAGGGATTATGTCCGGATTTCAAGACTCAATGAAGTATATCGAGAGGAGCTCATCGAACACAGACGACGGGTAAGTGGCTCTACTTGGGCGAATATTTTCCTGATATTTATACGTTTTCTTTACACAGTTGGGTTTGTCCGTGGATAATTTGATAGGCCTAACATCCCCTGATCCATACTCCCAGTCTACACATAGGAGAACATCCTCGTCATATTCGAACACCTCCTCTTCGCCTTCTACTTCAGTCATGCACTTGACGCATATTCCTCGCCCAATAACACATGGCGTACCGATCCCTCGACCACCTTCCCAGATTCACCGACCTAATCATTTAGGGTTGGATGGGAATACACCTTTGTCACATTCTCCATCGTCCTCGGAATCCCCGTTCTTTTCACCGGCGACCAACGCAACAAGTTTAACTAGTCCTAATACGAATATTACCAGTCCGCCCACTTCATTTTCATACAACTCTACCGTCGCGTACGGCGCCCCCTCGCGTGGCCTCTCTTACCCATCCGTGCCTCCTCCCTCTCTCTCGTCGTCCTTCGGTTCACCATCAGTATCACTTCACATGCCTCACCAGGACACTCCATTATCGCCAATTGAACCACTGAGTCGTAGGAACTCGAATGCCTGGAGAGGAGATCGGCGGGGCGTAAATCGCAGCGGGGAAACCAGTCGGAGAGGCAGCGTAGAAAGAGGAGCAAGAGTAGCGGAAACGGGGACACTGGTACCTAGAAGTCGGAGGAGCAGCCAGAGCCTAGCTCCAACTACCGAAGTGCCCGATTCTGTTGAAGGTGCAGCCACCGCCATCAGCGACAGTTCATGATTTTTTGACTGAGTCACTGGAATGAACTGTGATCGTTTTTCTTGTTCCAAGGAGTCAGCCATCGTCTTTACGTATACTGTAACATAGTAATATATGGTAGATGAAACAGGTAGAGCTTGAAATTGCATTTATGAGTCAACGACCGAAGAAGTGCCGACGGGGGCTGTGCAACGTCGGTTGGACCCCGGAATCGGTGGCGTGTTCCCGGGGTCCTGGCGCCTCATGCCATTGTTCCCCGGAAGCGGGTAGCAATGACTCGACGTGACGCCCGCCCTATAAATTGCTTCCATCTAAAATACAACACGTTGCTATTAACCATGTCATTCCCGCCGTTTCAATATGCTGTTGAAAGCTTTTCAACGCCATCCACGCCTCTCGACGCGTTTCCTCAATGGGAGACCCTTGAGCGTGAAGAACAGCAACAGCAAGAACAGCAGTCTCAACATGATCCGCCACTGCACCCTCAACATCATACACACCATCAACACCCTGAGTTGCATCCACAAACAAGTCCTCTGCCACCTCCACAGCAACATTACCAAACGGCCCAAACCATCCGACTTGAAGAACCAGCGCCCGTTATACCCACTCAACCACGCCCACTCCACGATGATACGCCAGTGCGGCTACATCATGTACATCGACCTGAAAGAAGGCGAGAAAGCCCAGGAGAACGCGACTCTGCTCTGCCTCGTATTGATACCCGTTCCAGCTCATCAACTTCCAATGCGGCCGGGCGCAGACAGTCGTCCCGTTCACATCAACATCAACAGCAAGCTCATCCATATCGACGACCAGGCCCCTCCAGCAGTACGCCTGTGACACGGCAACAACATCTGAGGTTTGCTGGCGCTCAGGGTTCTACATCGTCCTCTGCTATGCCGTCTCCAAGTGTGCCGTCCCCTGCTGGACCATCACCAGCCACCAGTGCCACTGGTCGGCAAGCCGGATTTGGATCCACAGTCAGGTACGCCATCTTGTGGATGCCTCATTTGATTCTTTTGCGAGGAGTTGTCTTCCAGTTCGCCACTTGTGACCCGGGAGGTGTCGCTTCCGCCGTCTTTGTCGAGACCAGAAGCGACCACTCCAAGAAAGCGGTTCATCATCAGGACTGATGCCAATTATGACCCAGAGAGTAAGATGCTGACTGCAATGCTCGAACTGCCTGGCGTAAAAAAAGCAGATGTGAGAGTGACGCTCTCGACTTGCTTTTATAATGGTGTAAGACAGCTCACCGTCTCTGGGCACACAAACCCGGTCTTTCGGTCCATGTCTTCAGAGGGGAGACTAGGAGCTGACCTGACCATAAGAGAGCGGAAGTTCGGAGAGTTCATAAGAACTATGCCCGTGCCGTCTGATATCAAAGTGCGGTTTTTAACAAGCACCTCTTGAGTCCGTGTTGTTTTGATATTTTTTCTTGTTTCTGCCCTCAGCGTGAAGACATTGACGCGTCAATGGAGGATGGCGTTCTCACTTTGAGAATTCCCTGTGGAATGCCAGTTTCCGCAGATGAGGAAGACATTACAATCCGATGAGTTGAGCTTGGCATGGACCCCTAATCAAATCAAGAACTCAAGTTGAACTTGCATCAAGCCGAATTTTAGCTTTGCCTCTTGTCGATAATGTAAAACTGACCTATATAGGGACCCATTGGACCGATTCTAGCACCCCCCCTCATCACATTCTGTCTGCTCGAGACCCCCCTCATCTCTTTGTATACCCGGGCCAGTTACAACCCCCACTCTTGTATCATAGCTTGGAACCTGTTCTTCGAGATGGTTGCACACATCCTTTCCTCGTCGATACTCGCAGGAGTTCGACCACCTACATATATTATACTTTAAATATAGGCGATAATGACTGAATACCATACTTACTTACATAGCTGTCGTTGTTGCATTTGGCACCTATAAATGCAGTGTACATACCCTCATGAAATGCCTGAAACAAGTGCCAGCAGAGACGGAAGTTCAAGTTGCCTTTGAGGATCATCCAAGTCTTCGAGCACGTGGGTTGACAGAAATACTGCCACGATGGAATGAACACTGCTATCATCTTTCTTTGTAACGGACGTCTGTGACCTACAACGGCCTTGGCCTACGGGTTCCATCGTAATCTTTCCTCATGGTTGAGGACAAATATATTGGCTTAACCCTAGCCCTATCTGGCTCACTCGCCATCGGTACGAGTTTTATCATTACGAAAAAGGTCTGCCCGCCAGCTGTCTGTCACTACCTACACGCTGAGATTTCTTTCAAACAGGGCCTAAATGATGCAGCCACACGAAACGCTACATACGGAGCCCAATCTGCGTCTGACAATCTCTCATATCTTCGAAATCCTATATGGTGGGCTGGGATATCGACATGTACGTCTCCTGTAGAATATCTTTTCCTTCCGAAATGTGATCTCTGACTCCTTTTACGTCCAGTGGTGCTGGGAGAAAGTAATTGGCATGTTGCTTGGAATGGTTGACGGAGATGCTAATGTCTCCCACAGTCGCGAATTTTGCTGCATATACGTTTGCTCCTCCAATCCTAGTTACGCCACTAGGAGCACTGAGTGTTCTCATCGGGTGAGTGGGACCGATTCTTTTTTGCTGTCAGCGCTCAACATATGAGCAGAGCTGTGCTGGCCTCATTCCTACTTGATGAAAAACTGGGTCACCTGGGCAGACTCGGATGTACGATATGTTTGATTGGATCGCTAATTATCGTCCTCCACGCTCCGGAGGATAAACCGGTGGAAACGGTAGATGAAATTCTAGAGTATGCTTTACGGCCCGGTGCGTCCCAAAAACCTACCACCGTTACTTGCACTTACGAAGCTTTCAACGACAGGATTCCTTTTGTATTGCTTCACAGTCCTGGTATTCACCCTGGTCATGATTTATTCTGTCGCCCCAAAATACGGGCGATCGTCCCCAGTTGTTTATATCTCAATCTGCTCCCTTGTCGGTTCTGTATCTGTCATGGCTATCAAGGGCTTCGGCGTTGCAGTCAAACTAACATTCGGAGGAAATAACCAATTCACCCATGCAAGTACATACATATTTGGTCTCACCGTAGCGCTGTGTATCGTGGTTCAGATGAACTACTTTAATAAGGCGTTAGACACCTTTTCCACCAACGTGTAAGCCCGATTTTTTCACCCTTCAATTCAGGGGGCTGAACAGAGCCACAGAGTAAATCCCATGTATTATGTCGGCTTTTCTACAGCGACCGTCGTTGCCTCCCTCATCCTCTTCCAAGGCTTCAATACGACAGATGCCGCTGACACCCTATCGTTGCTCTGTGGATTTGTCGTCACATTCCTGGGCGTCCATATCCTGAACCTTTCCCGAAAACCTGAACTTCCGCTTCACCAGAACGGGCATTCCGCGCTAGAGGGCGGCGTGATGAATCCACGACTTAGTTTGCAAGGTCGTGTGTCACTGGATGGCTGGAGTGATGCGCGCATCGGGCCTGCACCCTCACCACGCGGGCACGGCCGGAGAAGTTCGCTATATCGAAACCAGACCGCAACGCTTTTCAATGCGTTTGAGGAGCATGAACCTGGCGTTGCGGATAGCGTGGGACTGCAGCGACTGGGGGAAGAAGAGGATGAGTTGGAATCTGACGATGATGACATCCTTCATGCAGATGAAAGGACTCAGTTGCAGAGCGCTAAACAGATGGCTAAACAGAGCGGGTCTCGAAGCCATAATAACTCACCACTTCCGAACCGTCCACCGTCATGACGAACCGATATCACGACCGCTATTCATGTTGTTGTTTACATAGTACATTCATACCCGTCCTGCCATGGACTGGATAAAGACTTGATAAAATACTCACTATTTCTGGTAGCACAGGATAATTTCTGACTTGTCAGTGTTGCTGAACTCGAGCGAGTCTGAATAAAATGGGAGGATATGGATATTACAGCAATTGCAAGTAAAACAAAATGGTTCAATCCAGGATCGAACTGGAGACCTTCTGTGCACACCTTTAGATATTTTTGCAGATTTCCATGTGAGACAGAAATCATAACCACTAGACCATTGAACCCATGACCACCAGATCTTATTGTGTGGTTCCTAGCGGGAGAATAATCGTTGGCAAGCTACTCGGGACTTTAATAGCACCCACAACGATGTGTGAAATTTTCATGGTGTAAGCAACCAGCCTTGTTGTTTCGACTGGTTCAGGAAGGAGCATCCAAGGCGACCGAGCATCGACCGCCGAGCATTATGCAGTGAAATTAATCCGCCTGTTCCAACAAAAAAAATCCGATGCCCTTGCGCCAACATTACGGACAGGACAATTGAACATTTTTGCCATGCACCCAAGTTATATGCTCTGTCAGTTGATTGGAAGATACGAGGTAACGGTGAGCATCAGTGAATCACGAGCGATCGATGGAGCGATAAGAATGTGGTCCATTCGCCCACATCATCACAGTTCCGAATGAAGTTCGGAAAGTGCCACCAAGCCAGCTTCAACGTGTTAGAATCGACTAAAATTGCTGGGGGATCGACGGAGGTTGTTGTGGGCCAGATTGGTATCTCCGAGTCTGTGCTTCCGTGAGACACAGAACCAACATCGTCATCTTGACGTACGGGTGTAGGTCGCGCTTCGTCAGATATCTGGACGATAAATGTAGCTCCACGCCATACGGGACTCGCGGTCCCTTTAGGCAGCTATGGAAGATTCAACGTTCCTTTAAGCTGCACTTTCGTTAGAATTATTGCCTATTTTTGACATCCGAACGCTACGCCCAGTGGTCCGACCCATCATCAAAATGGTAAGTACGATTTTCGTCAACAAGCCGTTCGGGGATCAAGAAGCCAGCAACCACCACGATGTGTACGTTTATTCAGGACCCGCGTATCGTTTTGAATATACACAGCAGGGAGTTCACCATTTCAACAGGCTTACGAAACTGAGAACCATCCTCTGCTGTCTTGCTTAAAACAAGAAGTAGCGTAACCAGCCTATTTTAGGTGGCCTGAAATGGCGAAACTTTTCCTGAAATTATGAATTTCAGTCCTGATCCTAAAATGTCGGCAGTTTTTAGTTTGCCTAAAAAGGCGAACTTGGTGGTGCTGCGGGACGATCAGTATCGTCCGGCTTCAAGTTCCTGCCTAGAGGTGGATCTTCGACCGGGTCACTTCTGTACGTGTCCCGATTCCTCGGATGGGCTGTGAACGCGTCATTTTGAGCTTGAGCACGAAAGAACCCTGACAACTGCAATATTTGCGGACAATCGCGGTCTGGTACGGCGATTGCAGCACGTATCCCTGCAGACGGATTGCAGATAGAAGACAGGCCGGGACCAAGCGCATGACATCATGCGATCAATAGCCGCATCTGCAAAATAATTGGCAACATGACCCATGTCCCACAGAGCATGGGGATGTGGGCAAGGATCCAAGGGGATGCAGCGTAATGGTGGTGAGGATGCAAGGTAAGTTGATGCCGGGTATACGGGTGAGATGCGAGATTAGGGTGACGGGGAGATGGTTCCTGTGCCTGTCAGGAACAGCATGGATTGTGGAGGCACGTGCATGGGATTTACGTGTGGGACAAAGCCGAGAATTGGCCGAGAAAATTCATTGATGTATGTTACCGGAGTTATCAATAAAATCAAATGCCGATTCAATTTTCATTTCACGTTCAAACTTACTACTACTCTCTGTGCCTGACAAGCTCTCCCCTTAACTATCACCCAACTATCCAATCTCACTAACGACCCATCATGATCATGTCTTTAACTAATCATTTCACTGAAGACCATTTCGACCAAGTACTCACTCCTCCTCAAGATGAATCTCCTCAACAACGCGATCTTCGTCTCGCTCGCGAAGAACAGGCAAAACAAATTAGTTTGGCTATCGATGCTGACATCAAGGCAGAGCGACAGGCTCGCAAGAAGAAGCGTATCGTCAGGTTACTTTTACTTGGTCAGAGCGAGTCTGGTCAGCATTTTTTCCCCTTATCCTCACCTTTCCGCGTCCTAAATCCATCCATCTCTTCTCTTAGGCAAATCAACCACGCTCAGACGTGAGTTTGCCATTGTACTTTGACACACAAAGGCCATCTTGCTTAAAGCGCCGTAGAATTTCAACGGTTATACACACCAACCGCCTTCCGAGAAGAACGAATACTATGGCGAGCCATCATACAGCTAAACATCGTCCGTTCGATACGTATCATTCTTGAAACACTCTCATCAACAATGTCTCTAATCTCTCCCACGACTTCTCCCTATGGTTCCCCTCGAAGACGCTCCCGGAGTATATCCCGACCCCCTCGGATACCAGAACATATACCTTCACATTCACATTCAGATTCTTCCCAAATTAGCAGTGATTTCCAGACTCATAGTAATGGGCGTTCTCATACAGACTCCGGCGCAGAATCTGACACGGAATCAGACTTGGAACTCCAAGCTTCGCGATCCAACGGATCTTCGGTGACATTGAACATGTCTCCATTCGAGGCCTTGAAGGCGCGTCTCCAGCCTCTACGACACATCGAGAGGCTCCTCGTAGCCAAACTCGTCCCCCCAAACGAAGAGGAAGCTACCCGTCTCCCTGGCCCATCACATTCCCATTCTATATATTCACCACAAAACTATACCGCAGTCAACTCATTACGGAACCAGGAAGTTTTCGTAAGGCCTGGTATGGGATGGAGGGGTGCTCTGGCCAGAAACAGAGTCAATAATCCGAGCATCAGCGACGACGTACACGAAAATGGAAGACCGTACAGTGCCGGTAACACCGGTTTGGAAACGGCCGACGAGCCCCAAGAGGTGCTGCATGCATGTCAGAAGGACTTGATATTGCTGTGGAATGATGGTGTGGTCCGGGAGATTCTGAAGCGGAAAAAGGTGCGATTGGAGGAATTTCCTGGATTGTACGTAACCCACTTTTCATGCTCGACGGAAATTCTCATTTTTTATTCAATCAAGCTTCTTGAACGACCTAAAGCGGGTTACATCGCTAAACTACATGCCAAGTGATGGTAAGGTATCTGTTCTGTGCTGTCTAGTTCTTACGCGTTGATTCTTCGCAAGATGATGTTCTCAAGGCACGATTAAAAACCGTCGGGGTGTCCGAATATAAATTCGAGATGGAAGTCACTGCTGGACGAGACAGTGGGACCGAATGGCGGATCGTTGATGTTGGTGGGAGTCGCAGTCAGGTATGGCGTCCTGCTTGATGCTCCTCCACATCAAATTCATTAACGTTTACAGCGCCGTAAGTTGTTCATTGTTCCATAATCGTCATGGTTCGATTTCTTATCATCGTGACCATAAAGCAACATGGGTACCATTTTTTGATGATGGTACGTTAAACTTTCGAGGTTGTTCGGTTCCTCCTCTCAATCGCCGTTCTAGTGGACGCCATCATCTTTCTCGCGCCTATATCAGGCTTCGACCAGGTTCTTGCTGAAGACAGAACGGTGAACCGGCTCGTACGTCCATGAGGGAACATATCACCTGAGGCTGGTAACTGATGTTCGGTATTTGACAGGAGGATTCTGTTCTGCTATGGAAAGCCGTGTGCTCGAACAAACTTCTGGCAAGCGTCGACCTCATCTTATTCCTTAATAAGTGTGATATTCTTGATGCGAAGCTGAAAGCTGGAATCAAGTGAGTGTTTTATGCCCCTCGTGATGCAGATGACATTCCTCACGAGCATGTAATAGACTATCACGATATGTCAAGAGCTACGGTGACAGGGAAAATGACCTGGATACCGTTAGCAAATGTTGGTTGCATCGATCAGTCATAGCGGCGGGCATCGATTAATTTTGATGTCTTCAGATCTTCGGGGCAAATTCAGTGCGATCCATAGGGAATATTCCCCGCTTCCCCGTAAATTCTATGCCTTTTCTACTTCGGTGACGGTGAGCTTCTAAATCCATCTGATTGCTCTCCGTCTCTCATGGTTTCCTTAGGACACAGCTACAACGGCTGGTATCATCGCTAGCGGTCCGTATCCTCTTGAATACCCTAACTTATGCCATATGAAATAACGCGGTTGTTTGTTTTGCAGTACGAGACATGGTCATCCGGCAGCACCTCAAACAATCTAAACTGCTGTAACAACCACTTGGGGTTTCCGATTAACCTTCCATCGCACGATTGCACATGCGGTCACTATAACGGCGATCAAATTCTCGCCTTCTTATCTGAGCTAAAGCTACATCTTAGGCCGCATCTCCCCTCACATCATCATGTTGAACATATAGCAACATTATTTCTTGGATTCCCTGCCATACATGTGCTCCGTGATTGAAGGGTCACCTGTACTATGTGATATCATTCACTTGCGCACATGTCACCTGCTCCAACGGTGACCGATGACCTTGATTGGGTCATGCAGCTCATTTCTGCGTACCCTCGTTCTTTCTCTCTCCGGGTATTAGTAGATGCTTGCAAACTAGCATGTTTATTCATTTTTAACCTTACATTGTGTAACATATCACAGGTTTGCATATATAGAAAAGGATGTACTTTTGAGGGTACTACGGTAGTAAAGTATCATTAATAATATTTACATTGGATACTTTGTAATACGCTGATTACCCGGGAATTGCAACAGTGCATACGTGCTCAATTGCTGGCCCGGCGCGTCTTGCGCAGTTCATCGTAATCTTGATAATGTCAGCATGGGTAAGATCTAGAAAAGGGCTTAGCATGCGAGGGGACCCACTTCAGCAATTAGGACATTGCTGCCGCTGGTACCACGGCTGTCAAGGGAGTCGAGCACAAGATATCCAACTGCTAACAATTAAGTCATACAAAGGAACATCCGGATTTAATAGGTACTGCTGACTTGATCGCGAAAAGAGCAGAAGGGGATGTCGCTTTAAACCCACCCCCTGTGTCCCAATGGACTTGTAGGTTTTGTGGCGTTGAATATGGCGGCGTGAAAATGATAATTAAGGTACCAGGACAGTGGGTGAGGCATCTGCATTTGCGTTATTGGGTCCCTCGAACTTGAATATTTGAATGCCGGAGGGTGTAAGTACATATGTAAGTAGGTGTATGCTAAAATATAGATCATGATCGGATTGGTGTCTTATGTGAGGACCGTATATCTAGTCAGCTAACACACTGTCATGCAGCAAACAAGGGAACTGTATCAAGCAGAGTTTGGAAAGAAACCATGGAGATAGTGCATTGAACTTGGCATCGTGAGCGCATATACAAGGAAGCATAAATCTGCGAACAGTCAGTCAAACGAACAAATCAGCGCTTGTGATGATGCTGACCTCTGTATCAAGATCTGTAATGTATATCAAGATCTGTTACCGTAACTAGCAGTGTTCACTCAACGTCCCCCCATCGACGATCGTCAGCGCCTTCGTCATAATCAACATTCTCAAGAGTCAGTGCTTCTAATTTGCGGGCAAAATCATTCATATCCACTTCAGCAGCCTCCCGTATCTTGCGATCGTATCCGCCGCCCTGCTCGACTGGCGCACGTGGATCCCAAGTAATCGGATACCCTGTCCAACCCTTCTTCTCGTAGATATAGTTGAGAAACGAGCGCCAAAGTGGATCGAGAGATAAGACTTCCGGGTCGCCGATGATGATTAAAAGAGCTTTGGCTCGTGTGACAGCCACTGTAGTCAAATCATCAGATAAGCGCCTCGAATGAATCTAAAATAGTAATAGTACCGTTTAACCGACGTGGACTGGCTACAAAACCTAGCGTGTGCCTGAGATCGTATTCGATAAGTTCCCTACTGCTTCGAACGGTAGAGATGATGATGACACGGCG